>JAPYZK010001992.1:0-16026 GCA_030522785.1 Platygaster equestris | reverse complement strand
GGCGCTAGATGCGCAGTGGCCCTTTGCGCTAGTCCAGTCTCTCGCCTTGCCCACATTGCTTCCGTTCTCAATGACACGGCAGCTTACGGTTCTACATAGAGAGTGTAGCATCCTCTTTACCTACATTCTTGGCAGTGTTTTCAACGCTGGTAATCGAAATGTCACTAGACTGCAATGACAACTATTATTATATTGCGACAGGTGACACACAACGAAAATGACGAAAATGGCCTCTCCAGTAACTGTTTTCGTTCGAAATGAGCAACGACAAGTGCATTCAACGTGATTCTAACGAAATCGAACCCTTACCATATGACATTGACCCCTTATCTCCAGTTAAATCCATTTATCTCATCTTTAATCCAGTTTATATCCAAAAACGTCCGGATAGACGCTTCCGTTCTAAGAACACATTCCGAATGCATTTCAGAACGCGTTCGAAACGTGTTTCGAATCCAAGGACGTAGCCAGAAATTTCGTTTGGGGGGGAAGAGGGGGGGGGGGGCTAGGTTGATTTTCACGCGAAATTGATGCAGCAAGTTCGAAAAGTGAAGTTTCATTGAAGAATTATGGAATTTTTCTAAATTTTCAGAATTTTAAAAACTTTTCGAAACCTCTGAGATTGCCGAAATTTTTAAAATCGTTAAAATTCTGTAGACTTCTGAAATTCTCAGAATACTTCAAATTTAGAAAATTCGCAAAATTTTCAAAAATATTGGAATGTTAATAATGTTCAAAATTAAATATAAAATTTCTCAAAGTGCAAGGAATTCGTAAAATCTTCGGAATTTAAATAATTATGGAAGTATTCAAAACGTTTCGGGATTTTCAAAATTTTTCTAAAATTCTGAAAAGTTAAAAAATTTTAAAAATCCTCTAAACTTGAAAATTCCTTAAAATAGTCGATAATCTTGAAATACGTTGAAAATGCTCCAACTTAACGAAAGTTTCTCGAAATTTTAGAAATTCGTAGAATTTTAGAATTTTCACGAATCATGAGAATATCGTACACTTCAAATTGAAGGAACTTCTACTAATCTCTGAAATTTACGAAAATTTTGAAATTCTTGAAATTTTTTGAATTCCAGTAACTTCCGAAATCCTCAAAATACTTTGAACTTAAAAAAATTATTAAATTAGTTCAAAATCTTAAAATGTTGAAAATATCCGAAATTATTGTCAAGATTCTCGAAATGTTAAGAATCCGTAAAATTTCCTAACTTTCAAAAATTATAAAAACATCGCAAATTTTAAGACTCATTACACCTTTGAAATTTTTAAACTTTAAAATTCTGAAAATTCTGAAACCTCTCAAATTCTCAAATAATCAAGTTATCAAAATTATCAAGTTTCTCGAAAACTTACAATTTTTGGCAATTTTAAAATTAGAAATTTAGATACTATTCCAAAGTTGTTGATAACTTTATCAATCCAAATTTTTGAAAATTTCATGGCTTGCATCTTTTACCACAATGATAAAAATATCACGAATAACTAATGAAATTCGAAAAATATTCGTGAATCAATTCTGAAACTTTCGATTTTCATAATCGTTTTATTCTGTTTTGAAATAAACTTAGTATCCACTACGAAATTCGAAAATTGAATCGTAATTTTTTATCTCAGTAGATTAGTTTTGTAATTATTGAACATCGATTTCAACTGTTATAACACTCGAAATTCCGTCTATTAAAAACTTCCATTTTTGGAAAATATTTCCGAACTTTCAAGTCAAAAAATGTTTTGTTATTCCAGAATCAGGAATTAAGACATTAATTCGACAATTTTTTGAAATTTCATAAATCTCAACTTCTACGGTTTTTATTGCTTGAATTTTTTATCAAATTTATGGAAATATTTCGGACAATAAGTACTTCAAATAAAATTTAGAAAATGTTTGCAAATCTTTTTTCAAACTCAATTTTTGGAAAAAATACATTCAAATGTACTGATATCAAGAAAGTTCGAAAATTCTTCGAACTCTATAATTTTATCCATATCGATTTCAAAATTCCAGAATGAGATATCTAAAATTCGTCGAATTTTGGGAAAAACACAATTCTAACTGAACCTTCGTTCTCAATTATTCGAATTTCTTCCTCAAAACCATTCGAAACGTTAAAAAATGAGAGTTTGGACAATTGAATTCATGAAATTCACGATAACGAATTTTGCAATGTGCCAAATTTTCCAACAGTTCTAGAATTTTTCAGCCCACTCCCTGGCTACGTGCTTGCAATGCACATTAATAGATGTTTCGAGCGAAGCTAATATATTTTCGATCGAGCAAAATCAAAAGAAATATGCGTCATCCGAAAAATCGAAGCTCTGCTCAGAACATCACGTTCGAACGCGTGAAAAATTACACAACATCCAATTTATGTTTTAGGGAGATAGAAGATACACGAGTTGAAGATACACGAGTTAGCACGCGGATCAGTGCGCAACAAAAGCGTTACGCAATAATAAAGAAAATTGATGAGAAAAAATGTACAACCATGTATGCTCTAAAACGCCAGCTCGAGTTGTTGGAAACTATTTGGTGGAAATTCAAAAAGGATCACAAAATTCTCCTAAAACTACCAATCGGATCCTTGCAGGCTGTCATACTTCATACTGCCTGCGAAATGTGCTACATCAAGGCCAGAAATGGAATAAAAGAATTGATCGATTCAGAGAAAAAATCCAGTACCAGTGAGTGAAAATGCGATTCTTCGTTGTTATCATTTTTTGACAGATAACAGTACATTATGTAACAGGTGCGCAAAATAGGTTATTCCGTAAATGTAAAGTTTGGAATATGAGACGGAGGCGAACACACAACGAGACGAAGGAGAACGCGCGAAACGTAGGCGAACGCACGAGCGTAGCGAGTACGTGTAGCCGACGCCGAGAGCGTAAGCCGAAGTCGAGTGCGTGAGCCGGAGTCGAGAGTGTGCTAGCCGAAGTCGAGTGTTTCAAACTACTTCGAAATTTTGAACATTTTGGAAATTTCTGGAAATTTTGAAATTTGAAAAACTTCGTTTAATTTTGGAAACCTTGGAAAGTTTCGGGAATAATTGAAAATTTGCGAAATTTTAAACATTTTTGGAAATTTTGAGAATTTTGTAAATTGGCGATAATATTGAGAATTTTGGAAGTTTTCAGAATATTGGAAATTTTCGGAAATATTCGCAATAAAGAATTCTGGGCATTTTCGATAATTTTAAGAATTTTGGACATTTTCGATCATTTCGAGAATTTCGGAAATTTCGGGACATTTTTGGAAATTTTGTGGATTTCGGAAATTTCCGGAAATTAAGGAATTTTCGATAATTTTGAAAATTTTGGAAGTTTTTACAATTTCGGAAATTTTCCAAAATTTTGAAAATTTTTGGAATTTCGGAAATTTTCGGAAATTTTGGATACTTGAAACATTTTCTTGATCTGGCAATTTTTGGACGTCATTCACATTCACCTGATTTGGCGAATTTCAGAGATTTCAAAAATTTTTGGAAATTTCAAAGTTTTCTAGAAGTTTGAAAATTTTTGGAATATTCGAAAACTTCGAAGATTTCAACAATTCTGGAATTTCTGAGGATATTATAATTTTTTCGAAATTTTGATCCTTTTGGAAATATCTGGAAATTTTGGAATTTAAAAAACTTCTTTTAATTTTGGAAACCTTAGAAAGTTTCGGGAATAATTGAAAATTCGCGAAATTTTTAACATTTTGAAAATTTTGAGAATTTTGGAAATTGGCGATAATTTTTAGAATTTTGGAAGTTTTCAGAATTTTGGAAATTTTCGAAAATTTTTTAAAATTTAGAATTCTGGGCACTTCAGAAAATTTTAAAAATTTTGGACATTTTCGATCATTTCGAGAATTTTGGAAATTTACGGAAATTTTTGGAAATTGAGAATTTTGGAAATTCTCGATAATTTTGAGAATTTTAGAAGTTTTTAAAATTTTGGAAATTTTTCAAAATTTTGACAATTTTCGGAATTTCGGAAATTTTCGGAAATTTTGGATACTTGAAAAACTTTTTTATCTGGCAAATTTTTAAAGTCATTTTCGTTCACCTGATTTGGCAAATTTCGGAGATTTCAAAAATGTTTGAAAATTTCAAAGTTTTCGAAAAGTTTGAAATATTTTTAGAATATTTGAAAACTTCGAAGATTTCGAAAATTCTAGAATTTCTGAAAATATTACGATTTTTTCGAAATTTTGATCATTTTGGAAAATTTCCGGGAATTGTGGAATTTAAAAAACTTCTTGCAATTTTGGAAACCTTAAAAATTTTCGGGAATAATTGAAAATTTGCGATTTCTTGAACATTTTTAGTAATTTTGAGAAGTTTGGAAGTTGATAATAATTTTGAGTATTTTGGAAGTTTTTAGAATTTTAGAAATTTTCGGAAATTGAGAATTTTTGAAAATTTTCCATGATTTTGAGAATTTTTGAAGTTTTTATAATTTTGGAAATTTTCCAAATTTTTAGAAATTTTCCGAATTTTGGAAATTTTCGGAAATGTTGGATATTTGAAAAATTTTTTTGATCTGGCAAATTCTGGGAGTCATTCACACTCACCTGATTTGACAATTTTCGGGGATTTCTAAAATTTTGAAAACCTCGGAATTTCAACAAATTTAGAAATTTTTGAAATTTTGGAAATGTTGAAATGTTCACATTGTCTAAATATTTTCGAAAACTGGTGCGAGAATATTTTCAAACACAGTGAGCGAAATGGCGTTATGCGCACACTCATGCCGCACCGTTATACAGCTATATTAATGGAAAATGCCATTTCGCGCCCACATTTCGTGCATGAAAAAGGGCCATCTTTGTGCATGTGTAAAAAAATCAGTTTTCGGCGATTTCGCACAAACAACTTTTCTGAATATTAATGGCATCAATTTTTGCGTGATTTTTGAACCCCACCCCCCCCCCCCCTCCAGTTCTAACTTTTAGACTTCAAAGTTCAATAAATTAGGCGACTTTTGATTTTCCAAGTTACTAATCTTAGAATCCAAAAATTTCGAAAGTTGTGAATGCGCATTTTCCAAGTCCTCCAATTCAAACTACAAAATAATCGAAAATTTAATTTTCTTACTAATACCTGCATTTTCTGACGTTCACGAATTCTTCGGAATTTTATTTTTCAGCTCCGGGAAATTCAGAATTCACACGACCAAAAATGAAAATCGCAGAAACTTCCTTCGAATTCTCTCCACCATTGTGTCTTGAGGATTACATTGCTGGAATAAAAAAAAATCGCCTCAAGTATACATTTTTTTATACTTGTGGATTATTTAGAATCATGGTTGGAAATGAATAACTAATTCCATTCAATGCCCGCCCGCGAGTAATATGTCATTACAGTACAGCGTGGGAGAAATACACCGACCTGTGTGAGTAGTGAGTACTTTTCCCACGGTTTGATTTACTTCCCCCACAGGTTGGTGAAGGGAACGTTTACGCAAATGGCGGGAATATTGCGACTCATAAATTATTTTGATGTTCTTCTCAACTTGTTTACTTTCCATTTTTATATTGTTTTCGAACAACAATTCAGCGATTTGTAAAAAAAAGTCATATATTCAAGGACGTAGCCGGAAATTTCGTTCAGGGGCGGCTGAGGTGATTTTTACTCGAAATTAATATCTGAAGAGTAAAGTTTTATTAAAGAATCATGAAATTTTCTTGAATTCTCAGAATTTTCGAAACTTTTTGGGATATCTGAAATTTCCGAAATTTTCGAAATTCTTAAAATTGTCAGAATTCTCTAGACTTTTGAAATTTTCGAGATAGTCAAAACTTTGAAAATTCGCAAAATTGTTGAAAATCTTCAGATGTTCAAAATGTTCAAAATTATCCAGTTTCTCTGAGTTCAGAAATTCGTAATATTCCCAGAATTCCAATAATTATGGGAGTATTGTCAATTTCCAGAATTTTCAAAACTTTTAAATTTTTAAAATTTACCCAATTTTGAAATTCCGAAAATTTTAAGAAGTTCAATATATTTAAAAATCTGCAAAGTCCTCTAAACTCGAACTTTCCAAATTCATCGGGGTAGTCGAAAATCCCGAAATATATTAAAAATGTTCCAACTCAACAAAAGATTTTCGAAATTTCAGAAATTTTTAAAGTTCTTTAAATGCCAATAATTGTCAAAACTGTCTCAATCCTCGAAATTTTCGAAACTCTTTTGAATCTTTAGAAATCTAAAATTTCTGAAATTCTGGACATTGTCAAAATATTAAAAACTATCAAAATTCTGTAAATTATAAAAAATCTTGAAGTGTTACAAATTATCAATTTTCTCATAATGTGAAGAATACGTAAAATTTTCGTAATTTCAATAATTATGAAAATATTGTGATTTTTCAGAATCTTCGAAAAATATTCTGAAACTGACGACAGTTTTGGAATTTTTGGAATCTGTAGAACTCTAATAACTTTCAAAATCCTCGAAATACTTGAACTTTGAAAATTCTTAAAATTGTTGAAAATCCCGAAACGTTGAAAATATTCTAAATTATAAAGCTTCTCGAAATGTTAGGAATTCGTAAAATCTTCGTAATTCTGAAAATTATTAAAATTTTGTGAATTTCCATAGAAATTTTATAGAATTTTCAAAACTTTTTCACAACAGCGGAATTTCCCGACATTTTTGATGATTCGAGTATTTTTGAACTTTTAAAAACTCGCAAAATTCTCGAAATCCTTCAAACTTTCAAAATTCCAGAAATTGTAAAACATCTTGAAACGCTGAAAATGTTTGAAGTCATCAAGTTTCTCAGAAACTTTGACGCTTGAGAAAATCAGTATTGTTCTACTATTTTTGCCAAAATGCATTTTTTAGCAATGTCTAGACTTCTCAAGTTTTCAAAAATTTCGGAAGGAGCTTTCCCTCACTCAGCCCTCTCCCTGGCTACGTGCTTGCATGTATTTTGAACGTCAACCCCATCTTGTTTCCAGCGATAACAAAAACAAGATGGCGGACGAGCGACTCGATATGTATCAAAACGTCGAACTCTACAACTCTAAGCTTGAAATGACAAAACTGTGTATTGCTGCAATTGTTGTTGTTTACAAAAATGCCGAATACAGTCATAATTAATCCCGATGAAAATCAAAGCGACGAATCTTGGATGCAAACGTGTTCTATGAGGGTTCGCTTATAAAATCACGTTTAAAAGCGTGAAAAATGAAATAATATTCGATATTTCTCAGGGGACTGGAAAATAAACAATTATGGACGTACACTCCACAAAAGCCTTACGAGAAAATGATAAAATTCGTAGAGCTAACTTACGAGGACAAACAAACACAAAAACTCCACTTCAAGACTAAGAATCTTTTACAAAAACAGCTCGAATTGTTGGAGTTCTATTGGTCGGATTGCGAAACGGAAAACGAAAAATTTCTCAAAGAACTACCAGCCGAAAACTTCAATACACACGGGAACAGATATCATCACACTCTTTGCCAAGTTGAATATGACATTGCTGCAAAGGTTATTAAAAAATGGATAGCTGATATAGAAGCTAAAGAAGTGCTCACTGCTTCAGAGGAAAAGTCGAGAAATGCGGTAACCGAAGGAGTATACGGTACGAAGATTGATGATTCTGTTAAAAATGACGGAAACAATGAGAAAAATGTAGATTTGATCACTGGAACTGGAGAATCTTCGAATGATGCTTCTGCAGATGACGAGAAATCATCGGGTGAAGCTTCGTATCACAGAGAAAACGCGAATGTTTCGGACATGGGAAATGTAAGTGTCACATGGATTTCATCTATTCATATTTATATTTTCATGCTTCCTTTTTAAATTTCTCCTATTCCGCGAAGAACTCAATTCAAAAGCTTTTTTTACTTCAACTACGAATTTCCACATCATGAATGTCGTGTTTTTCAGCCTATTTCTAACGTTGATGGTCCCACATTTTCGCTAATTGCCTAATTGACAGTAGCAATGCTGGTGTCTCATATTTGATGGATAATGCCACTTTATAGTTGAAAAACGAGGTAATTCATACTTCGGAAATTCAAAAATTTGAAGAATTCCGGGACTTTTAAGAGTTTTAGAAATTTTGCGATTATGTCAGCGCCAATTTCAGGAGGACGCAAAAAAAACCTTGACTTTAAAATTTAGACGTTTTCAGAAATTTCGAAATAATTGAAAACCTCAATATTCTTGGAAATTCGTCGAAACTTCAGAACGCAAAATATTTCGTAAAATTCCAAACTTGAACTCTTCGGAACATAAAACTGATATTCAGAACTCTAAAACTCGTCCAAATTCGTCAAAACTTCAAAGTTCTCGAAACTTTCGAAACCTTAAAAACTGGAAAGATTCGTAAATTTGAAGCTTCGAAATCCGTCCAAACTTCGGAATTTTGAAGCCTTGGAGTTTGTAAATTCTCCAAAACTGCGACACTTTCGGAATTTTCAAAACTCTACAAATGGAAATTCTTAACAACTTTCATGCTTAAAAATTGTCAAAAATTGAAAGACATGAAAAATTCCGTAATTACAAAACTTCAAAATTACTGTAAAACTCCAATATTCTTGCAAACTCGTCAAAACGTCAGAAAACCTTAAAAACTTCGAAAAATTTCAAACTCCAACACTTTGAAACATGAAATAATTTGAAACTCTAAAACTCAAAGACTCAAAGTATCAAAATTATTCAAAACTACGAAACTTTCGTGTTTTAAAAAACTCTGAAAATCGAAATAATAACAACTTTTATACTCAAACATTTAGTTTTCTGCCATGGGCGCCACTTTCAGTAGATACGCCCCTACTTTGATTTATGAGGCTGTAATTATTCTTCTATTTACATCCGTAAACTTCTCCTCCTCTCTAATGTGAAATGATATTCGAATCCCTTTAAAAATAATTACATAAAATATGGATGACGCATAACTTTATTTTTCATTCCTGAACTATTCATACCATTACTCGGCTTTTCCTTCATAATTACTTACTACACGATGCATACATCACTGCATTTTTTCCATTTTTTTCAAGTTCGTTGGACTAATTTGGGGCTCTGCAATTCAACATTTTCCACACACAATGTACATTTTGGGAGCGGGTTTTGCGATGGCAGCTATATGGACCGATGTGCCGAAAAAAATCTTCGGACTAGCAAACGCCACAGCTAGAAATTTCTGCTAAACCCAGCTAAACCCTCATAAAAATCGTAGAATGTACCACTCACTTCTATTGCAAAATCCCTGGCGAAAAAGAAGGCCTTGAAGATATCTGCTGAATGTATTTTGTTTGTCCTAAGATAATCTTGAGAAGATATCGAGAAGACATCTTTAACGAAATGGTCGTAAAATATCTTTAAGATATTCCTAGAAAGATATAGACCAAATATTTCTGAAAAGATATGTTAAAGACATTTGTATAGAGATATATGTAAGTTATTCTTGAAACGATAATACAAAGACAAAAATTTTTGTTAGGATGTATTCTAAATATTTGTGGAAGATATCGAGTAGATGTGTTGTAAAAGATATCGAGAAGATATTAGATTTTGAGAAATATATTCAAATAATATCCTCGGAAAGATATTTCGTGAAGAATTGTCAAAAAGTTCTAAAAAGTTTTTTATCCATAAAAAACAATTACATTATACATTATGAATTGCACGTAAATATCGATTTAATGCACAATCCCGTAGCTCGTCGTTCAGTCGTGTGTCGTGTTGCTTGATCCGCGCCACATTAGCTCTACACTAGTCCTCAATTTGGTTTAAATCGTCATCTTTTGAGTCCTTTGGAAAATGGGAAACTTTCGATTTTTCCAGGGTGTCTCCAGTTCTGTCATCCGCCGTGCTGTCGACATCAGATTGTTTCCAATTCTTACTCGTCAGTCCTCTTCCGACAGCTACCAAAATTTCATTTTCTCCTTTCGGGTCAGACGATAAATATTCAAACTTCGGCAATTTTACAATCACATCTGCAAACAAATAAAGGAAAGCTAATAAAAATATGTTCGGAAGATAAGACTCTTTTTTATAAGCAACTATCAAATACTGTTGATATAATGAAACTTTCCAAAAATTGTAGAAAAATTGTGTTGTTTTCAAAAACTTTCAAAACCTAATAGAAATTTGTAAAAATTATAATAAAGCAATGGAAAAACAAAAGTATATAGTGATAATATATACTGTTGTTGATAAATAATAATAATAATAGTAATATAGGGAACTTATTACTTCGTATCAATTTGGACAAATAGGTTTTTGAAAAAACCTTTTTGTTTCCGCGCTCTTAAGTTGCCATGAATTGTTTGGCGACCGTTTTATGGAGAAATTTCTTCAACATCGCAGCAGCCACGGATTTAAGGCTTGGGTCATAGAATCTCCCAAATGATCTTTCCATTATTATGCGCTGTGAAAATAATTTTTAAAATTTCAATAAAAATCTATTCCAGGTACCTGAAATATTACCACTTTATGTAGATTCATATATTAATGTCATCAATGCAGCTGAACTCACGGCCTCTTTCTGCGTCTTGTCGTCGGTCTACAATTTTTTTTCGAGGTCATTGAAATCTTTCAGAGACATCAAGGGGAGAACATTTGCGAGAGATGACGCTGTTAGAGGAAGTAGTGGTTCTGATTGAAAAGTTTCAGGCCGACTTTCCAGCAAGTCCGTAATATGCTGGAGCGCCGTATGTATTTTCTGGAATTGCTTTTATTTTCTTGTTCCATACGGTCCAGTTTTGTCCCGACGAGATTCGTGAAAATTTTAGTTGCATCTGTAAAAATCCAAAATAGATTTTACAATTCACTAAAGTATATTCGAAAAAAATCAAAATTACAAATAAAAATATGAATTGATAGGGGAATGTCGTCAAGGTCGGACATAGTTTTGACTTGAATCCATATCTTTTGTTTAAAAAAGAATTTTTACAATTCAAGACCGGCTAAAGGAAGGTTAAATGATAACAAATCTCTTGACGAAAAAGTAAATTTATTCAACTCAAAGAAAAAAAGGAATGGGCAATTAAAAAAAAAATGTAGTCAAGGTTGGCCCATGTAGTCAAGGTTGGACCACCCCCGAAAAGTAATGGAAAAAAATGTTTTGAATGAGGAAAATGCATCAATTGCTTTCGCAATTTGAAAATAGCAATACCACACATAAATACAAGTTCGAAATTGGCATCATCTTATTCAGAATCACAGTTTTTGCACACAAAGAAACTTCTTTTGATGTTCGCGCATTTCAAATGCACTTCTCTATTGCATTCAATGCATGCAATAGAGTTGTGGCTGTTCAAATGCAGCGGCATCACTTTCAGACAAATGATGCAAAAGTCCCTGTCTTCAGTTTCTTCTGGAGAGACTTTTTCTTGAGCTTTTTTAGGGGGGCGTCCCTGGAGTAGTCGATTCACCCTTCGATGATCTACGTTTCTTGGGCGTTTTAGATTTTTCTCTCTTTTCTTCTTTCTCGTGCAGGTCTTTGACGTTTTCTGATGAAGTTAATACGGTGCTTTCCATTGCACGTCGTCCACGGTTAGACTTTGGCACCGGCGGGGCAGCTTGCATTGGTCCAATCGAATTTGAAATTGACGAATGGTCGGACACGCCTGACGTTGATGCTGCAGGCTCATTTGAAGACGCAACACTCTGGTTCGTTGTAATTTCATGGATTTCCGAAACTGTAATGCGGCGCTGAAAATCTTTGTCGTTGGTTTCGGCCTCAACAACAGCGCGATCATTTTCTCCACTAAGCTACGCTTGCACAAAGTCTGAGTGAGTGAAAATGTCCGGACTATACGGGCATATTCCCGTGGCCAAAAATCCAGATTTTATGTTTCGCGTTGTCAGGACCAGGTCCAATGTGCTTCGAATGAGGCTGGGGATATGGCGAATTTCCAGATTTTTTCCAGCGTAGTTTTTCTGCCACGCGTTACATTGTGACTTATAATAAGCTTTCACGGGACCATAGACGGAAACATCGAGCGGTTGCGAACGGTGGCTACAATGAGGTGGAAATGAGAGTAATGTAAGGCAGAAATCAACTGCATAATCCAATGCTTCGATTGACAGGTGAGAAGAGTGGTTGTCGAGAAGCAACAATTTTGGTAATTGTTGAGAACATTTGGTTTTAGAGACGAAATGTTGTATGAATTTAACAAAATCTTCTTGTTGCATCCATCCGGATCCATTCACAAAGCCAACCGCTTCAGGCGAGGAATGTTCCATAAACGTGGACTGCATGTTTTTCCGAGGGAATAATGAAAAAGGTGGGATAAAATTACCCTCGGCGCTAACTGCAAGGGCCATTGTTATCATTGCTCCTCGCTCTTGTGACCAAAATTTGGCCCACTTTTCTCTCGCCACGTTGGGAAATAACTTTTCCAATCTTTGTAGGCACAGTAGAAAACCCCGTTTCGTCCATGTTCCAAATGTCGGCTGGTTCGAATGGGTACTCGGACAAAACTGAATTTAAATGACGAAAAAACTCATCTACATAAGTTTTTGAGAAAGATTTAACTCTATTCAAGCTTGTTTGCTCCGGTGTGCGCAACGTTAATTTGGAGTGGCGACGCATAAAGCCATAATACCAGTCCCTGCCGCTCGTTCCTTCCCTATCCCAGCTGTCTGGATATTTTGCGCCGATTTTTTTAGCGTATTCGTAAGCGAGTGATCTTAATTCGTTCACACTGAGGCCGTAATAGTGACTGCTGCATTTCTGAATGTATTCAACCAGCTCTTATTCTTAGGCAGCAGAAAACACCTGCAAAGAAATACGAATCCAATGAGCAAAAACATTAATTTGTTGGTTTTTGTAATTAAACAGAACCTCGCATTTTTTCGTGAAACACAATTTTTTTAAAAGTTCATTTCTCAAATTTATTTAGAGAATGTTTTTATCAAATTTATTCATTGCATTCTTTCATGAAACTTATTTTTGAATTTTTTTTAAAAATTGTGTGTGGAATTCATTTATAAAATTGGTAAATTGTTTTATAAAATTTATTAGAAAATTCATTCGTAAAATTCACCATCGAATTAGTGTTTTATTTTCTGTTTTACATTTTTTTCTTGAATTTACTACCTATTGATTACATGTATTTATTCATTCATTCATTCATTTTTTGATCTAATTTTTTTAAATATTATTAGAAAATTTATTTGCGAAATTCATCATCGACTTAATGTTAAATTTTTTGTTCAACATTTTTTCCTTTAATTTAACATCTATTGATTACATTTATTACTTCATTTATTTATTTATTCATTCATTTTTTTCTTTCATTTTTCAATATTACATTTTTCATGGTTTTCTTACTTGATGCACGGAACATGCAGCATATGAACAAAGATCTTGTATATATTTTCCAATATCTGCATCGTCAACTGAAGAAATATCCTCGTACTTCGACGATACTTTTTTTAAATATCGCCTCAAACTTGTCCTTGGCACATTGAACATAGTTGCAGCGCCTTTCAGTGTCTGATTCTCGATTTTCACGGCCTTGATTGCCCTTATCACATTTTCCAAGTCAGTTTTCCCATGGTCGCTTTTCCGCTTGTATCTTGAATGTCTGTTGTAAATTGAATATTGATCAATCAACCAATCCAAATTCGTATTTGAGCTTTAATTAACTGTTATCAAGCGGTTCCACAATTTCATTTTCATAATTATACCAGAATTCCAAAAAAAAACAAAAAGTATGTGGTCCAACCTTGACCATGAAATTTGCCCAACCTTGACGACATGCATTATTCTACATTGAGATGCACCGCAACAAAACAAAGTATACAAATAAGCAATCCGTAAACAGCATTGTTAATTATGATGTACATAACACAAAAAAATGCTTACCTTGGGAATTCCATGCTTTGGATAAAATTTATACAGATTCTTAAGGGAACACAGAATAACTTTTTGGACTCTTAAAAATGTCACGTCAGCACTACACTTTTGACAGATGAGCTTGAGACGGACAGACCGATACAAAAGTTTAATACTAACTTAAGTAGTGTTGACACGCTAGCTCATAGATGTCACTAGATGCATACGAAAAAAAACACGGATAGTCCGACCTTGACTAGGGTCCGACCTTGACGACATTCTCCTACATATTTTATCAATCTATAATATAATTTGAATATTCAATCGAATGATGAAAATTGAACTTGAAATAAAATGAAAATACAATTGTCTTATATGTACCTGGTAATGTCAAATAAACGGAAGGAGTAGTCAATGCAGCTGAAACCGAATCAGCGAGGGCTGGTTTTTGAGCTGGGATAATAGCTGCAGTTTTTTCAAGGGATAGAGTTGACGTACTGTCTGCATCGTCGTCAGGTGTCAAATTTGCTTTTTTCACATGCGGTTCGATAAAAGCGGTTAACAACTCTCGCTTTGCTACTGGGAGAGGTTCCAATTTTTCGGTGTCGTCTTCTATTTGTTCTTTTCCAAAGGCAAGTTCTGTTTTGGTTACGTCATCGTACACATCATCACGTTGGTTTCGCAAAATTTTCACCGCTTCCCAATATGTATCTGCAAATCATACAGAACTCAGTTTATGCGATCTTGATTCCCTTAATCAGTTTCAACTACCGTAAATTTTCCAATAATGAAATTTACATGTAGTTTGGGTGACAAGACACTTAAAATATTACCTGCTTCGCCTACGATGTCAAATTCACACAGCTCCCAAGAATCCAACGGATCCTTTATTTTGCTTGTGAAGAGGTGGAGGCTTTTTAAATATTCATCACCCCAAGGTGGAGGCGGAAAATGAACGTAATAAGTTTTCATCGGTTGGTTTGAAGTGACCCTGGCCCAAGATGTGCTGACGACAGCGATTGATTTCAAACAGGATTTTGCACTGATATTTTTGAGATGCACAACAAGGAAGGGGCGCTCCCACGTTGACCGGCGACGATTTATGTTTATCTGAAAATGTATAAAAATATTCAAAAATATATTCAAAAATGTTTATATTTCAGATCATTATTTTTTATTACAATTTTGAAAAATATCATTGATATGATTGTTTGATTTCTATATAGATGTATATATAAAAGTTTGACGTAGACGAGCGTTTAAACATTGCATACACATCATAAAGGCGGAAACTCTCATAATTAAATTTGAATAATTTAAACAAGGACATCGAAAGTACAAGGATCATCAAAAGTGAATTTTTAAGAATGCCCGAAATTCATCAAAAATATATAATATAATATATGAATTCTACTTGATACTTATCTTCTTAAAAATATCCTGCAAATATCTTTAGAATATATTAAGAAAGATATATAAATATAACCTCACTTTCCTCGATCGATCATTTCGCTTCCCGAACTCGTAGCATAATTATGCCACGCAACAAAGACAAGCTTATGTTTTGTTTGATGCTAGAAAGAGAAGCGAAATCGATAGTTCGGGACGCTGAGTACAATATGTGACGTGCGCCGAAGAAAGGGGGCTTACTCTGCATGGCATGATTTTACAGGACGAGCGATCGCAGCTCAGCCTGTGCATTGGAGGCATAGGAAAAAGAGAAATTTAACAAAATTTCTGCACCCAAATAACGCGAAAATAACATTTTGAATGTTCCATTTGAAAGAGCAAGTGAAAAACTATCGATTTATGTAGGAATCTAAAAATCGATTTTTTCAGTGTAAGCCCCCTTTCCTCGGCGTACGTCACATATATATTTTACGAACCCTTTTTCAAATAAGATTAATGCAGAGCACAAACAGTTGACTCGGTCAAAAAAAATTGTTCGGCCCGAAGTCGGCCCAGCATCGGCGATGGGTACGCCGATATCGTACCACGATATCGGCCCGATGTCGGGGATGTAACGGTTTTGTATCGGTCCGAAGTTCGGACTGATATGGCGGCCCGATGTCGGCCCGAAATCGTTCGCCGACATTCAAATGCCGACGTGGGCCCGATCAGGGGTATGACACTCTCTTTGAAACGGTGACCCACTAATGTCCCGATCGGAACTAAACCGCCAGGGGCGCTGACCCGATGTTGCCCGAGAGAAAA
>JAPYZK010001991.1:0-15721 GCA_030522785.1 Platygaster equestris | reverse complement strand
TTATGCATTTTGAAATTCTGTACTTTTTTGTCAATTTTGGAATTTTTCATTTCATTCCAATTTTTTATTTTTCGTAGTTTCGAATTTTTACGTAAATTTGTCCTTCCGGGTTTTTTTTCTAAATTGTAGATCTTTTTTTCTCAGTGTACTTTCGGATTGATTTGTTAATGTTGTAATTGTTATTATTCTTTCGTAAATGTTGTAATTTTGGATTTTTGTGTGAATAAAAAAGATTTTGCAACTCCAAATATCCCCGAAATTTTGATAATTATAACAATTTTATTTATCAAAATATTCGAGATTCAACAATCATCAGAATAATCAACGTCTCCGAAATTCTCAGCATCTTCAGAATCCCTCGAAATTCTCGAAAATTCCAGAATTTTTGAGTCTGCAAATCTTTTAAGATCCATAATTCTTGACTACAAATTTTGACATTTTTTGCCCACCCCCCGCCAACGTCATAAAAAATATACCAGGTTTTCTGAATTTTTAAAACATTTTCAAATCAACATTTTTTATTTAAAAAAATAACAAATTTGTTCGTAATTGATTGACGTGAAAATACTTTCTTAATTTAGAGAACATGGAGCTAAAAATAGTGGAATTTTGAACAGTTTCAAAATTTCCACGATTATCAAACAAATCATCTCACGATCCGAATTTTCCGAACTCATTGTTAATTTAGTAGATAATTTTCCCAATGTCTATAAAATTATTACAACTGTCCACAGAACTCCAACTCCCTTCGCCTGCATGTAAGTAAATAAGATGGACAAGATAACCTTCCCTCCCTCCTTTATGGTATATCCGACACTGATAAATATCTAATATTACAACATGATTACCAAGCAAAAACACGATTACAATGAAAAATCGTCTATTACAAGATCCCTATTTCAACAATCTCGAATTAAATCAACCACCCCGAGTTGCATAATTATCGCTAAAAAAATTTGTTCCACACGAGCTCATGTGCGGGCGCGAAACTCCTCCTGATTACTATCCTAAATTACAGATCTTGGAAGTACATAATGGCGCAGTTTGTTTCCGAAGAGAAACGAGAAGAAAGAAACGAGAGGCTGAACCGGTCACCTGTATATTATTATAAGATGATCATCAACAATAACGTATAGACATATGGAGAGCTGAATTCTCAAACATTTTCCAAATATTCATTCGAAATTCGATAGATCCCCAAAATTTGATTGGTGAACTTATCTGTGAGAAGAATGTAATCACGTAAAATTGAAGGGTGGATCAATTTATTTATTTGCAATTTTTTATGGATCACTCCTTCTATTCTGAAATCTAAAAATGGCCTTCCTAAATTTTGATTCCCGATTTTTTTTCGATTATTATGTGATGAACGAATTTTGACCTCACCAACACGATTTTTCATCCCCAAAACCAACCCCCTAAAGAACCCTCGTAAATCGCGAAAAATGTCGAAAAACAAGCTCGCGAAACGAGATTAATATCGAAAGGAAGAAACGAAAGACTGAACCGGTTACCCGTGTGCTATGATAACATAATAATACTTCGAGAAAACGCTTGCGTAATACGTGCACGCAGATATAGCGTGGGGCCCTACGTAGCGCGGGATAAAATGCGGTTCCCCGCGCGCGAGCGGCTTGTCGCTGCGTGACTTCGCAATAGGCCGCCTGCGATTATCGCGATTTATAATTTGCCTGGTGTTATACTTAGCTTTCGCGCAACAACGATTAATTAAATTCAAACGGCGCGTTTAGATAAAAGCCCTCCCGACTTCCTCGCGATGATATAAAGAATTTCTCCCCAGCTTCATGCTCCTTTAGCTGAATAAATTCCCGAAACTCGGAAGTGTCTCGGCCTGCAATCTGCGAGCCATTTTATCACCGTAACTTTCCTTTCCCGCGACGAATAAAAATCCGTGCCCCACGTTTGATGACATAATTACGTAGGTGCGCGATAAAGGCTTTTTTTCGCCCGGCCTCGGACATGTAACAATTGGTATTCCAGGGTACGGGACGTATTTATTAGAGCCTTCACGCTTTTATTAGGCCGTGGGTTCGTGTTTTCATTTTCGTTTTCCTAGGATCGCGCGTTTTTACGAATTGCGAGTCGGGGGAAAACTGGTTTCCTCGCGCTCAAGAGAGCGGAGTTCTAATTTCGCAAATATTTGATTCCTTGTTAACAAATTCCTTATCGCGAGATTTACATCGTGGATGTGAGAACTTTTTTTTTTTATATTGGGGGAGGGGGTGTTTTCTCCAGTATGTATTTTTTTGCACTTTTGGGCTTGTTTTAAAACTTGGGCGAAAACTAAACTTGGGTAGTTTTCAAAGAGAAAGGACATTAATTAAACATGTTTCGACGTCGTTACCTCCCCCATAAACCCCCTACTGTAGGAATCAAACATCAAAATCCTGACAGGAGCTCATAAAATGCGGCAAGAACAATCAAAGAAGAGTCGAGATCTATACTGGTGATGATTTAGCGACACCAAGTACGTCGTACGTCGTACATCATCCAGAATAATTTATTGAATTTCTGGAAGTCCTAAGCCGATTATGCTGTTCATGAATTGAGATCGTGGTAGCCTTTGAATAACTCTTTCGATGATATATTACTCAGGGCAATGCATTCTTCAAATTTCGCCATCAATATTTTCCCACGTTTTACGATAGTTATTAATGGCGCCGCGAATCGTGATGGCATAATTGATTAACTTTATTGAATTCCAATAATTCTTCTCAATAACGAGAAAATAAATGGATGTCAACGATAGATAAGAAAATTGGTCGTGCAAAAAAATGACGGTGAAAAATCATTAGAATCATTGCAGTTGATGTAAAAAAAAAAACAGTTACCGAATAAACTACTCGAAAGTTTCCCTTTCAGGAACAAACTATCAAAAAAAGACTATATTCGCTCCAAACCAGTGAATTTGGAAAACGTTAAACATACACGAATACTGCGAAATTGGTGCAGCGGTGCAATTTTCATTCATCGCGTAGAACAGTCAAACTTCGTGCTTTGACATTCATCAAACTGCTCTCGACAGCTCGGCGTCGTGCAATTTGATTTTCCAATTATAAACATTTCCTCGTTGTAATCACCACACTCACATATATTTTCAGTCACCAGAACAAATACATCGCGAAAAATGTGTAATTTGTATTCGAAAAGAGGTCTCGTGAGTTTTTCATGACTCATGAGGTTTATCTTGTGAGGTTTTCGGACGATTTTCTGAGTTTTTCCTCACAGAGTGCCCCTCACGAGGTTTAATCATAAAATCAGCCCCTTTTCGATTATTTTCGAACAGTTTGATGTACAAATAGCAAAAAGTCTAGTGAGTGTCATTACTCCCTCCGCGCGCAATGGGCACACTTTCACTGCCTTTTATCCCTGACTACGACCAACGCGCTGGAAATCTTTGTGCTATCTTGGTCGTGCGAAAATCATCGGAAGCGCGGGCTCAAATGTAGCGTGAAAAAATTACTGTCGATTTCAAGCGTTGCGTGCATTTCCAGCCCGATAACGGACACGAAACGCACTTAGGCATGGAACGATTTTTATGGGAAAGAAGGATATTCCCGTTTTTTGCAACATCTGTGAGTTATGGTCGAACAATTGTCTATTCGGGATCAATGAAAATTTAATTTTTTTACAGTACTGTTAATTGAGGATTTCCGTGAATAAGTTTGCTGATCTGAAATTTCAGCTTAAAAATTGAAAATATCAAAGTCTGATAGTTACAAAAGTACTTGAAAAATTGCGATGTTTAATCGCCGAAGTTAGGCTCATAACAGGGGCATTTTTGTCATCATTAACTTCTTATGTCGATTAGTCCTGTCCGCGGTTTAATAGCAAGCGTTTTTCGCCTATTTCCTGGTAATGCCATTAGAAGTTCGATTAATCATTCGCGTATAAATCAACTGCGGATTTCTTTTATTTCAATTACAGCTATTGGACAGAAATGTGATTATATGGTGAATGTTCTGGTGATCGATGTGTCAGGAAATTTTTCAACGTGTTTTGAATGAAGTATGGAGCAATTACGAAGAAAGATCGATTATTTTACGGTCTTTTTTGCTCAGAAAATAGAGCGTGAACTACGAAATTTTCTATTATTTTTATACTCCTTTTAAAATCCTTCGAATTTTTGAATTGTCCAGAAATGTTCAAATGTTCCTAATTTTCCAGATTTTTGGAAATTCTCAAATTTTTTTGGATTTTTTGGATTATTCAAGACTCCTGAATTTTCAATTTATTCTAGAATTTCCATGAAAACAATCGATTTTAAGGTTTTGAATAATTTTAGAATCCTCAAAATTTCGGATTATTCGAAAATTCTAAAGTGTTTCAGATTTTCCAGATTTTTTGAACTTAACAATATTTCAAACTCTTCGAATGGTTTGAAAATCTTAAATTTTCAATTAATTTTTCTTTATCTTTTATTATTTTCTAATAATTTGAAACTCTGCCATTTTTTGTTGATTTTACTTCACCTTCAGAACTGTACGAATTTTTGAACTATTCGAAAATTCTCAAAAGTTTTTGATTTTTTAGATTTTTAGAAATTTAGGAAAATTTCTGAATTTTTCGAATAATTTGGAACACCCAAATTTGTCATTTATTTCAGAATTTCTATGAAATTAATCATTGTGACAAATTTCAATACTTACAGAATCCTCAGGAATTTAAATGCATCTCCAAATTCTAAAATCTTTCTGTTTTCAGATTTTTCGAAATTTCTAAGTTTTCAATATTTTTCGAATAATTAAAAACTCTCAAATTTTTTTTTCCAATTTTTCTCTTATATCCGCAAATTTTGAAACACACGAATTTCTCATTGATTTTTCATTACCTTCAGAATCCTTTGAATTTTCGAATTATCTAAAAATTTTGAAATATTTCTGATTTACTGAAGAAGTAACCTTTCTCTTTCTCTTATCTATCAAAATATATATGTGTTCGAATTTTATGATTTTCCAGATTTCGTGCAATTCTTCAATTTTTATATTCTTCGAATAATTCGGGACTTGCAAATTCCCAATTATTTTTTAGATTTCTCTATTATTTTCGAAATTTTTGGAACTCCCGAATTCCCCTTCATTTTCCATCACCTTCAGAATCTTTCGAATTTTTAAATCATGCAACAATTTCAAAATATTCTTGATTTACTTAAAAAGTAAACTTCTTTTTCCCTTATCTGTCAAAAGTTATGAGTTGAAATAAGGCATACTCATTTGTTCAATACATTCAATCAGAAAATTTCCGAATTTTCTGATTTTGCAGATATTGCGGAATTCCTCAATTTGTTATATTTTCTGAATAATTCGAAACTTTTAAAGTTTCTGTTTTTTTTTACGTTTCTTTCATCATTTCCAGAAAATTCAAAAAATCCAAATTTCCCATGAATTCTCCATTACCTTGATAATCCTTTCAATTTTCAAATTATAGAAAAATGTTTAAATATGTCTGATTTACTGAAAAAGTGGACTTTTTGTTCTGTTATGTTCAAAAGTTTAAACTCAAATAAGGCGTAATCATAAGTTTAATACATTCAATAAGAGAATTGTTGAATTTTCCACAAACACTTAAATACAGGCAGTAATCTTACACGAACATGACCTAATCCTGTAACGACATGCCGTCAATGAAAACCGCGCTATATTGTATGTACAAGTTTCTGACGGCTGATCATAAGGAGCAAGAGAAGATCACGTGAGATAAGCTCACAAAGGCAATATGCGTCCGTTATCTTAAATAAGCGTGTATTAAATGTACATGAACAATTGCTCAACTTTGAATGTACAAAAGGGATCGTTTTACAATTTCCATGCAAAATTAACTATACTCAATTCAATATCCACATACTTTACATATTTTTATAGTTGCAAAGTCGGAAAATAGTGATTCGTGAACATAGTTAAAAATTCGATGAAGCCAGTTATTCATGAAGTCTAACAGACATGCATAGATGTTGATCAGGTTACGATAACGCAGGCGAATAGGGAACGTGCAGCTTCCAAACATTTTCATCTGGATCATTAACAGTTTCAGGTTAGATATTCCCCATTGCAGATATTTTCTGATAATATGATGAAAACTTTTCCAATAAATCTCGATTTTTGCCCAATCCCCCAAATGTCTACGAAGTATGGAGTGATGAATATGAGGTTTTTTCATTTCTTGGTTTGTTGCCCATTTCTCTGAAATTTCCACAATTATTGTGATCCCATATCATGTACAACAGGCAGCACAATTTCCTCGAGCACATGTGCTACGCAACAATTCACGAAAATAACACTTCGCGACACCAGTGTCTCTTTTTATCACGAAGGATACACGTAGATTAAAAATTTTGGAAAACATATACTAAAACCCGCAATGAGACTCTAGACAGTTATTCCAGAAAGTGATTCAGTCAATTACCTTTACTATTCAAAATACATTCAGTGACGAGTATAGAAAAAATATATAACTCCAAATCGAAAATCTACCTAATTTGAGTGAAAATCCTGCAAATCAAACTTGAGTCAAAATTCAACTCCAAATGAGTGAAATCTCACTCATTTTTGAGTAATATTTCACTCTACAAAACATACAGAAATTCGAGTAATTTTTTTGAGTGAAACGTCACTCTACGAAGAGTTGAATTTCACTCATTTTGAGTGCACTTCTTACTCAATCTTGATTTTCAGGATTTTCCCTCAAATTGAGTGAATCTATAATCGAAAAATTTTGGGGTGTACGTGCGTGCCAGATGAGCACGGTTGATTGTATGCGATGATAGCGACGATCTGCGATACTAAACGCAGTGTGCTGACAACATAAATAAACCTGTCACCTCAGAGTCGAAATAGCACCCTCATCCATTTAGTCAATATCGTCACCCATTGTTCATGATGCTCGCACACATACATCGATTGCACGATTGGTTGGATCGGAGCCAAGTATCCTTAGTTTGTCACACAGCCCAGAATTTTATTATGATTAGCATTTTCCAGGCTTCCATTATGATATTTCAGTCCATCCCTTACGGAAACTTTTTTCAACCTTTACGGAAATTTTCCTCAACTTGAGGGTTAACTCTAAACTTGAAGGTTAACCCTCAACTCTCAGGGTTATTTCGACCACTTAACTTGAGGGTTAACCCTGAGGGTTAAGGGTCAACCCTGAAAGTTGAGCGTCAACCCTCAAGTTGAGTGGTCGAAATAACACTCAAGTTGAGTACCATTTTCGTAAGGGAACTCGAGGTTTAACTCTCAACTTGAGTGTTCACCTGCAATTTGATTGATTGAAATAATTCTTCAATTGAGGGGAATTTCCGTATGGAATTTTTTTTTCTACTTATATTTCATTAACGAGAATTTTCCTACGGTTTGAAAAGTATAGAAACTGGAAAAGCCCTTGCTTTACGAAGTACGGAAGTAGTTGGTGAGATTAAGGTTCTTTTTTCTGCCGCGGTTCTTTATAAACGGAAAATCAACAACCTCCGCTTTTTTGTTTTGTTCTGAAGTGCGCCATTAGTATATCCATTAATTAGGAGGGTGAAGAAAAAAGAGTGGTTATGACTTCCAAAGCTGGGGGTGCTAATTTCATTGTGTTCTGGATTTTTTACATATTAATTAGGAGGGTGAAGAAAAAAGAGTGGTTATGACTTTCAAAGCTGGGAGTGCTAATTTCATTGTGTCCTGGATTTTTCACATTCTCCGGATGTTGTTTTCACACGAAAAATTTTCATTCGTACAGAAATTTACCGTAAATTTCGTGATTGTTTTGTCTGGAAAATGAATGTGAAGGTTCTATTTTGATAATGGTTGTTGCATGGAATTTAAAAACAGGCTTCAACTTCTCTGGATAATCTGGATCAAGTTAACAAACTTTGCTAATGTATGTTATCGTGCGGAGTTTCCTCTTCTTCAAACACACAATTCTGCAGGAACTTTGCCAACAAATTTAGGAAGAAACTTTGTTCAAGATAATGCAAATGACCAAATTCGTGGTCCTCTTTTCACACGGTTTTCGTAATGGCAGAACAAATTATTATGTTTTTAGTCATTTCGAAATTATAAACATTGCTTAAGTGAAAATTGTGTACACATATCATGGTTCTGAACATCAGAATCTACAAATTTGATGATTCCACAATTGTGGGAACCTAGGAATTATTGAAGCTGTATCTTTCAGTTATAAAATTCGAAAATGATTCTGTTCAAATTCGATAATTCAAGACGTGAAAAATCATTTTTACAAAATATTGTCCAACATTTTTTTTTTTAATAGTCATCTAAATCCACGAATTCGACAATTTCGGAATTTTCAAATCCTATTGATTACTGAACTTGTATCTTCTGGTCATAAAATTCAAAAACGACTACGTTTAAATTAACTAATACGAAATGTAAATAAATTATCACGACGCCCTCATGATCTACCCTGTTTGACATTTTCCAATGAATAAAAACATGCGGTCACGTGATCAACAATGCCAACGACGCAGTCGGGAATTGAAATCCGGAAAGCAATCATGGGATACGTGACGCGAGAATACAGCGACGCCTCATCGCTCGACGCAATATACGTACCGGTTTCTATATTCAATATCCTCAGATAGAGCGCGGTCCTGGAAATCACGGGAGGACATAAATTAAGCCGGTGGGATGTCCACTGAACTTGCAGAAATGGAGAACGGGTGATGCGACGTCTTTGCCATACTTCGGAGTATGGGGAAGCCACAGAAGGATGGGTCAGGTCAGGTTCGGTGGAAATGAATTTTCGATCGATGGCAGAACAGAATTTGCTGTGTTTTTACATTGGGATGAATAGGGATTGTGGTTTTTATTCGACTTAGTATGTTAATGGGGTGAATATTTTGGGAGGTGTGAAGATTATCAAGAGATTTGTAATTTTCGATTTCATAAGAATTTTTCGATGGAAGTGATATTTTTTGTCATGACTTTCGTTTTCAAAAACTATATTGGTATTTTACGAGATCTTTTCATAAATGGCGAGTTAAGCTTTCCTAATTGAAGTTGAGGCTTGAAGTCTCGAAATTCAACTGAAAACTTGGAGTTTAGAAAATTAACCATTAGACATTTTTTAATAAAACTTCGCAATTGAAGTTTCTAAATTGAAATTCGAACCCCAAGTTCTGGAAGTAAGCTTGAAACTTAAAATTCCAGGATGGTACTTCAAACTTGATATTTTTTAATGAAACTAAGTGGAAAATTAAGTTCTGAAGTTTAATGCGGAAATTTCAAAATTGCGGTTTAGTTTCGAAACTTCAAGTTCGAACTTTGATTCGATATTATCAAATTCGAATTTCAATTTAAAAATTTTAATTCACTTCGAACTTGTTTTTCAAATTTTCGAGTTTGAGTTTCAATCAGGTTATGTCAAGTTTTAAAGTTCTTTCTCAAAATTTCGAATCTGGAGTTGATCCTCGAAACGTCGAGTTCAAATTTCAATTCAGAAACGTTGAGTTCAAAGTCAAGTTCCGAAACTTCAAGTTTGGAATTCAATTCGTAAATTTTAAGATTGCAGTTGAATCTCGAAACACCAAGTTGTAACTCCAATTCCATATTCTCAAGTTTGGAGTTTAATTTCGAAACTTCAATCGAATTTGAATTTTATTTTGAAATTTTTGACTCAAGTTGGACCCGGAAATGACAAGATTATGAATTCGTTCCCGAAACTTCGAATTTGAAGTTCTATTTGAAAACGTCAAAGTTGAAGTTAAGTTTCGAAACTCCAAGTTTGAACTTTGATTCCATATTTTCAAGTTTAAAATTCGATTTCGAATTTTCAATCAAGTTTGAATTTCATTTCGAAATTTTCAAGTTGGTCAGTTAAAAAATGTCGATATTGAGAATTAGAATTAATTTCCGAAACTTCAAGTTTTCAGTTTATTACTAAAACTTCGGGTTCGAAGTTCAAGTCAGAAACTCCAAGTTTGGATTCAAGTTCCGAAACTTCGAGTTTGAAGTTGAATTTGAAAACCTCAAGGTCAAACTTAAGTTTCGAAATTTCGTGTTCGAAGTTCCATTCGGAATTTTGGAGGTCGAAGTTCAATTTTGAAACTTCAATTAAGTTTGAACTTCATTTCAGAATTTTCAAGTTCATTTCCGAAATTGAGAGTCTTAAGTTAATTTTGAAACTTTGTGTTAAAAGGTAAGTTCCAAAACTGTAAACTTGAAATTCAGTTCGAAAATTTCAAAATTGCGGTTTAATTAAAAAACTTCAAGTTCGAGCTCTGATTTAATATTTGCAAGTTTGAAGTTCAATTTTGAAACTTCCATCAAGTTCAAACTTCATTCCGAAATTTCCGAGTTTGAAGTATAATTCGAAAATTTCAAGATTCAGAGTTCATTTCCGAAATTTCGAGTTTGGAGTTCATTTTCGAAACTTCAAGTATAAAGTTAAATCCCAAAACCTCAAGTTGAAAGTAAAGTTCCAAAAATTTAAATTTGCAATTCACTTCGGAAATTTCAAGGTGACAATTTGATTTCCAACTTTGATTCGATATTACCAAATTTCAAGTTCAATTCCGAAATGTCAACATTTGAAGTTGATTCAAAAAGTTTCCAAGTTTGCAATGAAATTTCAACCCTCCCAAATTCTCCAACATTCCAAAAATCGTCTAAAAACTCTCTAAAATCCACCCAAACTCCCCAAAAATTTCTAACATTCACCCAAGCTCTCAAAATTCATTCCCAGCGGAAAAAACCGTCTAATCATCAAAATGCAACACCAATGAATTAATCCACGGAAACCCAAATCCCTCCCGAACTGCCCTACTTTCCCTCATCAATAATTCGACCCCCCATTACAACGCCAGATCAAACTTCGCGATCCTCGATGTCCAGCGAACTCGCAGAAATAGAAAAAGCATCTTCGCAGTACTTTGAGGTACATATGTGGAGGCGTCGAAGGGGTAAAAAACGGTGCGTGAGTGCGCTGGCGCGCACAGCCACCCCTCGGTTCTCCGTTCGTCTCTCTTGCACTCTTTCATATCTTCGCGCCACCACGCAGTCCATCTCGCACAGGAAACCTCCCCGACGCGGGCGTCCTCGAGCAACGGGGTTGCCGTAAATCCTTTTCGCCAGTGCCCGCGCGTCTACCGCCACCGCTGGACCGCGTGTACTTCATAGTGTAGACTTCCACTTTTCCGCGTGTTTTTCCAAGGTGGCAAAAAATTGTGCTACAAACGAGTCTGCATTTTCCGAGACTTTCCGGATTTTCCATTCGGCCATGCTTTTTCAATCGCGAATGAAACTGTTTTTCAGTCTTCCCACTGGAATTTGATTTTATTTTCTTTGGGTAGTTGAGTTCATCGACAATTTTGGACGAGATCGTATTAGTTAGTAGAGTGATTTATGCGTCGTCCGGGGAGGTGGAAATCGAGTTGTCTGGTGCAGTGATCGCTTGAGATGGTGAGCGAGGAGAAAATATATGTATCGAAAGGAACGAATGTAAGGCGCTTCTGAATAAGTGCGATCGGGAGAACTTTGGGAAACAAGGCCAAGGGGGTAGTTCCACGGGAGTAGTTTAGTGAGCTTCAATCGGTGAGTTGTGTACCGAGATGGGATTGTTTGAGAATCTCACTTTCGTTGATCATTAATTTTATCTGGATTCAGGAAGTTATTATGACAAGTGAATCGAGTACAGTTATAGTTACTTTTTCGTAAAGTGACCCAGTTACAGACACACTTACTTTTCGAAATAAGTACATCAGTTACAGTGACAGTTACTTTTATGAATGGGTAACTATTAGAGTTACAGTTACTTTCCTCTTTACAGGAGCTCGACAAAAATGTGTTTATGAGTTTGCATTAAAATAAAAAACAGTCGAAATCTGGATCTGAGTGGTAGGGGGGGCACTTTAGATTTCATACACTCCAGAGTCCAATACTGTCGAAAGGTATTTATTGATTTGGAGTATCGACATTTTTTAGTTTCTGAATCTGAAACGATCTTTATCAAAATATTTTTTCTTGCATGGAGTGTCATCATTGTTACGCAAGAGAATTACAGTAACGAATGTCGTGTTTTTGTTATTTGTTGCTACAAAAAAAGAGTAACTGATCACATTTACTCTTACAGAAAAGTGACTGAATGAGAATCAATTTTACAGAAAAGTAACTGTAATACAGGAAAGTTTTGTAATACCTTTAATTTGACTCACTATTTTATGTGCACATTTGTGATAATCTCAATAATTGGACAAATTAATTATTTAACCACAATAAGAGCGTGAAAATGACTGCCGTGAATTGTTCCAATTTTACTGAAACAGCAACTCCACATTTTTGCCTCTACATTTTTAACAGAATCGGCCCCGACTAACGCGTATATTCGGAGTGCAGTTCGAACACTCCTGAATAATGTGTGTACCGAATTTTGGAAATCAATATTTACACATTTGTTCCCAACATTTTCGCGCTAGACAGAATTGAGGCAGTTTAGCGCTGCACCCTGTGAAACTATAAAGTGGAGCTTTTTTAAGCGGTTAATTAAGTTTTGGGAAAATATCAACTTTTGCACTAAACTGTGAAACATTGCCGAAATTGGTTTAATGGCACAACAATTTTATTAGTGAGTAACTAGTTTTTTCAGGGGGAAATCAGTTCCATACAATCATGATAAAATTGATATCATTATTTATACATAAATTGTTTTCCAACATTTTGTTTTTGGAACAAAAGTGGAAAATATCTTGAAATTGCTTTATGAATATTTTCAGCATTTTTTTGGTCCACTTTTGAATATTGCCATAATTTCCGAAAAAAAATTACAAATTAGAAAAGTTTCGAATTCCAATCTTAAAATACACAGATAGGGGTCACCGCAATTTTATGAACTCCAGAATATTTGAATTATTTATTTTCGATATCTGAACATATTTTTTCCATTTTCCAATATAATTTCCACAAAATGAGCAGCTTGCGAATTTCCACATTTAAAATACCAGAATGCCAAATACGATTAATTTCTCGAAAACATCGGAAAATAACTAAAAATGACTAATTATTTTTCCAACCCCCCCCCCTCCCCACTCATACACACGTAAATTATGCAAGAACCGAAACTTGATTCAAAAAACCAAAAAGATCGATTCGTTTCGGTTAATTGAATAAAGTCGAGAATCGAGCGTACATCTTCCCGAAGACAGAAGCTCCAGCTTGTGTACATGGCGACTTCTATCTTCCCAAAGTAGTGAGAACAGCATGATAAAATTCTCTTCTGATCACTCTGCGAGACAAAGTAACTTCGATCCCACAAGCACTTTTTGCGGAATTTTTTTCACATTCCCTCGGGCAAATACTCTGCAGAGATACTGTACCCGTTAACTTCTGACATTCCACAGAATCCCCCGAAGACAAGCTCGATTATTTTTCTGCGGCACTTTTTCTTTGACGACTAAATCAAAATCGGATTCATGTCTTGTACGTCGGAAAGTTGTAATTTCGTAATGAGAGAGAGGAATAAAATCGGTTTTCCTGGATTTGTGAACTTTGTGAATTTTTAAAATAATGCAAATATTCAAAGATAGTCTTTCTTTTCGAGATCGATTTTAAAATTGTGAAATTTCTTAGCAATTTTTGAGAAACGTGAAAAATCTTCCTAATTACGTGAAAACCTCACTGGATGTTTCAGAACATTCCGATTCGATAAAAAAGGGTAATCTTCATCTGTCTTTTTTTCGAACTATTTTTTAAATATCTTCGAAGTTTCCGAGACTCATGAACTCAAAAACAATTTACTGGAATGTATGCCATTGGATGAAAGTAATGATCACGTATAATAAAAATAAAAATAATTCATTGATTGCAAATTTGTACCAGGTCAATCGACATTCAGTGCGAGCTCCATTTGTTATCCACTGACACAACAATAAAATTCTAAAATCAGATTTTCGTACGTACAAAGATTTTGAAGTTCCAAATTTCGTTAGGAAGAGATTCTCCTATTCCGATGTATGCTGCTCACGTTCTTGCTATTAGAGTTTCTGTAAAGGGATTTAAGATAACCTAATTTAGCAACAGGCAACTTTACCTTTTCACCGTGTTGTTTATTCGCTGTGTCTTGGTGTTTAAAGCTTACTGGCGAGCCATATAAAGTGACCGGCGAGTTAGAACTCGAAAACAAAATCTACCGATAAAGAATCCACGATCAAAATGACGATTTTACGAATGTACACGAGTCTTCAAAAACTAAAATTATGAATTCTTACATTAGAATAATAATAGTAGAATGACTTAAATTTATAGAATTGTTATTAACATTTGTCTGAATAAACAATTGTTTATTTGTTCTAGCTGAAGAAAAATCCTACATGAAATGGAGAGAAAATACAAAACGTGTCATTCAAGGATGAAGTGCTAGTGGTTAAAGCCAGCAGGCTGGTTGTACATTTTCTTTTTTTTTCTTTTTTTCCATTTTGAGCTTTATCGTCTTGATTGTCCGCTGGTGCAAGTACGAACAATGTCATAGCGGATGCGCGATCGCATAAAAAAGTGAGGTTTCCCTACACAATGGCCCTACTGTTCGCTGTCATCGTTATTTTGGTCACCACTGCCATGTCGCTACCGCCAGTTATCAGAATCGGTGAGTCTTGTCTACCGCGAATTATGACTTTATCACTCGTTTCGCGACCTGGAATTTTCAGAAGTTGGACTTTATTGGTCCCCTCGTTTTAATACATATTGATAATGACTCATTTACATATGTTCAAATATTAACGGGATGAAACCTTAGAAATCGAAATTTCTCTCTTAAGATGAATTGGTTGTATTTAACTAATTCATAGTTGATTTTTGGCTACTTATTTCATCTAGTAGAATATTTACTCTTGAATAAGTGAATTTGAATAATTACTTTAGTAGAATTATATAGAAGATGAGTGGGATCGAACTATTTAGAAGTGAAAAAAACTGAAATGTGGAATAGTAGACAACTCCACAGTATTCTGGAAGTTGTTGTCTTGAAGTCAACGTTTACCAAAAGAGAAGTCAAAGCGACCGGTTGAACTGGTGGAATTTCAATGGGAAAACCGCGAGGTAAACTCGGGGATAATTTCCGTAGCCAGCTGTAACGATAGAGTCTGGCGCCTCGAAACTCGATGAGTTCTTAGAAGATCGAGGGGCCTCGCTTGTAAGGAGAGAGCTTGCAACCGTAGGAGTGAGAAAATTGTGATGACAGAGACGATGGTGTTTTCGGCAATTCGAATTGATTCAGAAGTAGGGAATTGGGAATTGCGGGAACTTAATATATCAGGCAGAGAAATAGCCTAATTTAAAGTGTTAGGAATGTTGGAAGAGCTGAAAATGTGACCTTTTCCCTATCCCTTAATCATTACGATTGTTGTACTATTTACAAATGTTTTGACGCTCTCAAGAATTTCATATAAATATACTCAGTTTTGTGGAATTTTCAGGAGATTTTCAGTGACTTCTTTGATTTCGAGAGTATTTTTGGGTAATTTGTTTAAATATTTTAAAGATTTTTTGAAATCCATTAGTTTGTATTTTTGATAATCATAGGAAGCTTTTGAGCTTTCGGGTGGCAGTTTTAAGAAATTATTGTACTCTTTTAAGTACTTTTGTGCATCTGTGGAGATTTTCGTAAGTTTCGAAAGATTCTTTGGAAAATTTTTTTTTATTCATTTAATATAGTTATTATTTTTCGAATTTTAAGTATTATTTTTTCGATTCAATCAAATTATAGT
>JAPYZK010001990.1:0-15496 GCA_030522785.1 Platygaster equestris | reverse complement strand
ATTTTGAAATTTCGATTTTGAAATTTCGATTTTTTCGAAAAACGTTTAATTACAACAAAAAAACCCACGGTCACTTGTACAGTCGCCGAAGTGACGGTGTGGCGACTGTATACGGTCGCTGCATCGTAGCTGCATCGACACTTTTTTTTCATCAGGGAATTATTATAAAGACTCGAATTTCTTTGAAAATTTAGCTTCTTGTCATTGTTATAAGGTAACCATAGAAACAATTTGTGAATTCAAAAATTATTCTATAAATGCCATTCAAAAATTTACACCATATGTAATTCTAAAAGTCGCAGATTTTTCAGTTAAAAATGCTGGAATATTCGAAATTGAGAACTTCAAAATTGAAGCTATAAAACGAAAAAGTTCGTCACTTTTCAGTTAAATGTTTGAAATTCAGAATATTCGAATTACAAATAACTTATTTTAAAACAGAAATTAGTTACTTGTAAAATAATTCTAATTTATTTTGACATTTTTGATTGACCTCGAAAACAATGTTGAAATAATTATTTTAAAAAAATTTTTTTAATTTTTTAATAAATATTTTTTTCTCGCAAAATACATTTTAATTGATAATTAAAACAAAAACTGACTGGGAACATCGAAAAACATCGGAAAACATGGATTTTTTTTTAATCAACAACCCAGTGATAAAAATGAACGTTTTTAAAATGTTAAAATAATTTTCCTCGTCTCGGCTGGAAAAGACGTGTTACGAAAATTCCATTATCGTTTAAAGGCGAATTCTGCTGCTCTTCGGTTCCCTCGACTCCGACCTCATGCGCGACTACATCTACCAACGTTCCCTCGAAACCGAAGCCACCTGGAGCAAGAAAAACCTCCTTAAATTCACCCTCCAATTCCCGGACACCCAGGCCGAGATCCACTTCGACAAAATCCTCCCCAGGATAGCCGACCTGGCGCTGAACTCCGGTGACCGTCGCACCAAGGTCATCGCCTGCGAAGTTCTCCACTCCGTGTTCTGCGTCATCCTGGGCTCCAAGAACACCTCCGAATGCCTGAATCGAGAACTTTGCTCGACCGCCCTCAGGCTCGGCTGCGATCCCGACGAAGTCGTTCGACAAATTTACCATCCCTTCGCGATGATGCTGATCCACTACCTGACGACGCCTGTGATGAGGAGCCAAAACGCCGTTCGGAACATGCTCGACGCCATCTTCGACGGCCTCGTCAGCCACGAATCCGTGTCCACTTTCAAGGACTTTTGCGGCGAGTGCCTGAGAGAGTTCGTAACCTGGTCCATGAAGCAATCCACGGACGACAATTTGTCCCCGGCCAACCTCAATGCCGTCATGTGGAAAATCGAGAACTTCGCTCTTCATCCCACGAAATCCAAACGCATCGCGGCCGCCGTGGCCTTCAACCATTTGTACAAAATTCTTCGGGACGAGGATTCTTACGTGAACGTTTATTGGCTGGCTCTGCTTTACTGTTTCGTCAAGAGTTTGGATGGGTGCAACGACGCTCGGATCGTCGCAGCTACGAAGCACGTGGAAAAAGTCGTCACTTACAGGGAGTACCTTCTGAACGACGAAGAGTCTTCGGACAGAAAGAAACCTTTAGAGTTCGAATCGGCTACTTTGAGGGGTGCGGCTTTCTGGTTGTTCAAACAGTGCGTTTCGACTTTAGACGAGAACCATAGGAGTCGGTGCATGGAGTTTTTCGAGACTGTGGCGCCACTTGTTCAGGGTTATGAAGATGTTCGGGATTTTGTGACTTCCTATGTTGACGGTTTGGAGAGGCGGGATTTGGGTTCGCTGGTTTTGGAGGGTTTGGAGGAGAAGTTCCAGAGGGATGATTTGAGGAATGTAGAGGTTCTTTTGAGGTCTTTGGATTGTTATTCTTGGATGATTAGGAAGAGGTTCGTTGATGTTCGAGTGCTTTTTGGAGATGGGAGCGGCGGGATTGTAGACGCTGTTGTTTGCTTCTTGGAGAACGTTGTGGATAATGAAAATGAAGATGGAGTTTGTTTGTCTTTGGTGGATGAGAAGAAGAGGGAAATCGTTACTTGCAAAGTCGTTGTTAAGCTTGTTGAGTTTCTGCGAGCTTGTTTGGAATTGGATGTGAGTATGCAGTTTGGAATGTTTGTGGAAATTTGGTTTTATTCGGATGTTGAAAATTTTTTTGGGGAACTTTAACGTTAAAAATTTTTTTGAGTTCAAAAATGTAGAATTTGAGGAGTTTGAAGGTTTGGCTTGATTTTGAATTTTTGAGGCGTTAAAAAATGGGTGTCCAGAAATGGAAATTCTCGATTTTTAATTGAATAATCCAAAGGACGATTCAAACTGGCTTCAAATTCGAAGGTTGAAAAATAATTCGAAGCAGTTAACTTCAAAATTTATTGAACATTTTGGAATTTAAAAATTTATACACTGAAAATTGGAAATTTGGGAATTCAAAAAATGAAAGCTTGAAGAATCGGACATTCTGGAAACTTGAAATATTTAGAGATGCTTTGTGGGTTCTAGAAGACGAGTTTAAAAATTTGTAACTGTGTATTCAGTTTTGGAAATTTTTTTGAGTGATTTCAAATTGCAGTTGTTTAATTCAAAAATTTTGATTTTTAGAGACTGAGAAATAATTATTTGAATTCCATAACCCGAAATATAATTTTCGGCTTATTAAATTATGATTCGAAATTTCAAAATCTTCATGATGATATTAGGAATTCCAACATATTGAAGATCCGAAAATGAAAATGAAAACACCAAAATTTTGTAATTGAATTCGGAAATTCAACTTGTGAATTTTAATTTCACAATAAAAAACGATAAGAATTCAAGATTTATAAAAAGAACTCATATGTACAAACTTTTTGATACTTTAAAATGTAAATTCGAAATTTCTGGAATTTAATCTTTAAAAATCTGTAATTAGTAAAATTTGAAACTTGGCAAACTTACATATTTTTATGATGTAAATCGTAAATTTAGTATGTCTCAATATTCAGAACAATTTACAATTTAAAAATTGTAATTTGCGATAGAATACAATGTTTCACTAGATTTACAAGTTTGAACATTCAAAAACCCCATATTTATCTACATATCTATAAATAATTAATGATTCTTTTTCTTTTCAGTCTGGAGAGTTTTCGTGTGTACCACAAAATCTTTGGTGCGAAAAATTGTTCAAACTTTTGACCTACTGCATACTTTTCCCATCGATCTACGAATTTAACACGAAAAACTTAGAACAAGTGGAGAACTTACACAGCAATATGAGCAGTTTTTTGGATGTTCTAATGAAAGCTGACGAACAAAGTGTTTTGGAAAAGTTTCGTGAGGAGATATCATGCATTTTGAACGAATCTTACGATTTGTGCATGAATATAGCAAATAACGTAAATGAAGGAATCAGTACGGATCATTTGGAAAATGTCAGTGGCCTTTTGTTGTTGCATACATCTGGAGTTTTGACAAATACAGAATGGGTGAGTTTGAAATAAGTTTCTCACTTGGAAATGGATTATATATTAGACATTTATTTGTATGTATCAAAAAAATGTGTGTTAGAATAGATTTTATGTATTGTATTGTGTTATGCTTCTGTTGTTACTTACGTAAATGTTCTATGGTTCTTAAGGAATTCATAATTTTATTTTATTACAGCATAATATTTAGTAATGTTCTCGATATATTTATCATATGAAGCATCGTAATTATCATTATAATTAAATATTATTATTATGATAAAGAAACGGTGAAAACTCTCGAAAAATTTGAAAAATATTACATATTCCAATAAATATTGCAGTTTTCAATATTTTTTAAATATATTTCGCTAATTTTTTCCGTATTGGACAGCTGTCAGTCGGTTGGCAGGCGGTCAGTCGAAAACATCACGTGGCGCCCAAAAATGATATTTTCTTAATATTTTTATGATTTTTTTCAGGAAGAGAAATTGATAAATGAATCAGAAGCAAAAATCGAAGAAATTTTTAACGCTTTGAAAGAAATTAAATTTGGGATGTCTCATTGTGCAAATCTCGATGCGAATGCGAAGGATTATTTGGAGAACGTTTCGGAACTTTTGCTGCTAAATTACCAGGTATTATAATTCGTATATTATGCATCAGAGACGAAATATTGGGATGTCTTGCATCGAGTATTTACTGTATTTTAATGAATTAACTCGAGAGATCACTGTATTTGAAGAACTATAATAATTCACTGTACTTCAATGACTTCAATCAAAAATAAAAAAAAATTGTGCGAAATTATAAATTTCGGACTATTTAATAATTTTCAAACGTTCAAAAATTTGGATGAATTTCAATTTGAAAAATTTCAAAAAATACTAAAATTAAAAAAAATTCGAAAACTTAGAAAAATTTTAATTTTCATATTTTCATAATTTGAGAACATTTAAAAAATTCCGAAAATGTTATCACAGTTTGAGAAATTATGAAATTTTTTAGAAAATCTCAACTTTTAAACATTCGAAAACGTAGAGAAATTTAAATTTTTATTATTTCAGAATTTGGGAACGTACAAAAAATGTGGAAAATGTTATGATTTGAGAATTTATAAAATTTTTTAGAAAATCTGAACTTTCAACAATTCCGGAAAATGCAGAAAAATTTGATATGAAAAGTCTTTTTTCGAGTAAATTCTGTAAATTTAATAAATCAGTCTTATCCTGTTTGATAAAATGAAATCTTCCAAATTTTTTGCTGACACCTGTTCTTTTTTTCAGCCACACCTGATCCGAAAAATCATCCAACTAATTCTCAACGACACTACCCTGAAACAGCCTTCCACGCCTGTCAAACATGGCGAACACTTCCTCCGCAGTTTCCAAGCACCTATTTTCCGAGGGATGCTGAGAAATCCTACGAAAACTCTTGAAACCATCGAAGAATTTCTCCCCAACCACACGAACCAGATGCTGACATGCCTCGAATCCTTCGTTCTCTTTGTTTACAAAAACCAGCGTAGCCTTGCGAAAAACGCCGAAAAACTTTCCGAACAACTCATTTCCAACTCTATCACCTACATTCGGCTTATCAACGACCAGGATCATCGGAAACAGAAACTGATAACGATTTTCCGAACCGCAGTTCGACTTTTGAGCGAGCCGATCCAAGTTTCGAAAGATTCGAGATACGAAAATTTGTACCAATGGATCCTTCGTGAGTTCGGTACGTGTAATCTGGAAAATGGGGCCAATTTTCTCTGCCATTTTCTGGTGTGTTTGACGAGTTCGGATTCGGAAACTCCCCGGCCGGAAATTTCCAGCATTTTCAGTTTTTTGACGTCGAAAAGACCGACTACGCCGATCGTGAATTCGAACCCGGCGATTCGTTTGCAAGTTGTCACGTGTTTCAAGAGTCTTTTGGAAATGCTGCCTGTCACGAAATCCCAGATTTTGCTCGAGTGTTTGATCGAATACGCGGCGGGAATTTCGGATCGCGTGTTTTCGGATAAAACTATGGATTGTTTGAAGTCGTATTTTGGTTCGATTTCTTCGGAAGGAGTCAAGAGGTCTTTGCAGATTGCGTTTGAAAAGTTTTTCGACTTTACGAATAAAAGCGAAAGGCTGGACGTGTTGCAAAAATTTTTACTGCAGACGATGTTGTTTTGTAAGGAACAGGACGTTTTGGGATTTTATGAGAAGAATATTAAGAGGATGTACGAGGTTGTGAAGAGCGAAGTTCCTTTGAATGAAGATGCCGAGAAAGTGGTCGTATCGAAGATCGGATGTTATAATTTGATTGGGGCTATGTTTTCTCAAGTCGAAGAGGTGAGATTTTTGAGTTTGTTTCGTTATTATTGTTAGTTCGAGGTTGGATCGATGGAAATTATGAAATTTTTTTATAATTCTTTGGTTGTCTAGAATTCAAATATTCGAAATATAAAATCTTGAATCCGCAATTTTGACTATTTTTTGAACAATTTAAGAATTTCGTGGATATTTTGTTTAAAGAAAATTCGGTTTCTGACATTTTTAATTACTATTTGAAAAATTCCAATTTGTAGAAATCTGAGTTCGGAATTTTTGGCGGAAAATACAATCTTGAACTCGGAATTTTTACAAGTCTCAAAATTGAAGAAATTTTAGAAATCTAGCAATTTTTTTATTCACATTTAAAGTTCGAAATATTAGAGGTTCTAAAATTTTCTAAACTTGAGGATTCAAACATTTTAAGAATGCAGAATTTTAACGTTTGAAATTTGGTATCCCGGGCAAGTTGATAATTTTCTAAATTCAACAAATCTGAGCATTTTCATTTAATTTGAAGAAATTTGAAGAAGTGACAGTTTTTGCCGCTATTTTTCGTGAAAAAATAATGCATGATTTTTTCAATTTCCAGGAAAAAATTTGGGATGAAGATGGAGTCATTGGACGAGAACTTTACGGAGACAGCAATGAAACCAGGAAACTGTTGAAGGATTTTACAATGAACGTGTTGAATGTGCGAAAATTCAAATGCCCGAAACCAGAAATGAAAGAAATCACGAGACAGTTACACTGCGCAGCTCATAATTGTTTCATCGCGATGATGAGTTTGTTGGACGATGAAAAATATTACATGTTCGCGTTCAAGGATTCTGGACCGAATTCGAAACTTTGGGAGAATATCATCGATTGCGAAAAACGACACGATTTTCAACAAGCATTCCAAGAATTGCCCAAGAGGAAAAAGACGTTCGTGAATATTCGAAAAAGGTGGAAAGAGCATCAAGATGAGACGAAGGTATTGTAACTTGTTGATTTTTCCTTTTGAGCTGGAATATTCATATCTTTTGAGCCTTGATTGATATTCGGAACTTTATGTACTTTTTGCGTAATATTTTTGGTAATTCTATTTTCGAATTCGTGAAATTGGATTGTAATTCCAGAAAAGTAAAATTTCACAAACTTAAAATATATCTGTTTTTTATGCTTATTACGTGAAATTTAATTAAAAAAAAAAACTTTTTGTCTGTTCGAGATACTTTTATTTTCGAATTGAAAATTTTGAATTCACAAACTTAGAAAAAAAAACCAAAATTTGTCAAACTGGAATATTTTCCAGTTTCCAAATTTCGAACTCCCAGAGTTTACATTTTCAAATTCAGAATTTATGTTTGAATTCCCAATGTTTCAAGTTTTTGAATTTTAGCGTTGGAAATTTCAAAATATCAAATGATGAACTTTGAATATCAATCGAAATCTTCTGAGTTTTCAGAACTACATTTTAAAAGTTTTTACGTGAAATACAAATTTTCAAAACTTGAATATCAATTGTTTGATTCTGCGATTGGAATTTTCGTACTCGTAAATACCGAATTCCCAATTTTCATGTTAAGTTGATAATTTTTTAAATTTTTGAATTTGTCCATCAAAATTTGGAAATGTTGAAATGATTAACAATAAGCATCATTCAGAGTCTTGCAATCCCTAGGGTTTTCACAAATTCCCAGATTTTTGTTCATTTTCTCGTCTCCAATTTTTCAAATTTTCAAGTGGCATACAAAAATACAACTTTTTTACATAAGTTATTGCAAACTGGAAATTTTGGTAACTTAAAAAAAAACTAATTTTGTTTGTCTCGAAAAATAAACTAACTGATTTGGACGAAACTTCGTTATTTTAGAGATGGTAGCATAAAATTAATTCAATTGTTCGAAAATTCGCGAACACATTTTTTTTCATAATACATTTTCCGGACGATAATGTGAATTCCGTCATATTATCCTCTCTAAAATCACAAAATTTCATTCAAATTGGTTTATTTATTCCAGATAAAAATTAGTTCATTCAAAAACTTACCAAAATTTTCCCTTTACAATAACTTTAGTAGAAAAAAAAATTTATTTATTTTGTCTGGGCATTATGACTAATAAGTTGTCATTTCTATAAAAAATGAGCGTAGTCATTTTTTTCGTACTGATTTCATGAATCCTGTTATTATTATTCTTACAATTTCGTCAATCATCATCATTAATGAATCCTTAGAAGATCACTCAATAAAATTCGAATTAAACTCAATTCGGTTGAATTTAGTTCAAATTCCATGTGATCACTTTCCAGAATACCTACTCCTACACACGACCTTACGACCTCGCCTCTTCGACCCTCGTCGAAGACATCAACGCTTTCGACTTCAACGAAACCAAAGTCCTTTCCATCGCCAACGCCCCCACGAAAGAAACCAACGTCAGCGTGGAATACGAAGCCCTCGATTTCAGCGACCACGAGTGCATGCCACAAATGCGAGGACTTCTCAAGCACATGCACAAAGTCGGTATCGTCAAAGCCCCCGATAACCGCGTCCCCGTTTCTTCGATTCCAAACTGCCTCAAAGGTTTCGTCGACGCTTTCCTGAAGGACCAAGAGAACATCACTCTCTTCGTCTACCGCGTCATCCTGGACAACCCCGAAATTTTCGAACCCTTCAAACACCTTTTTCTGGAGCCCATTCTCTACAGCCTCGATTTTTACTTGAAGAACAACAACCTCAACTACATCATCAGCGACGTCCTGTCGTTGCTTATGGACTGGAACGTCTGCCCGAACTCCAGCAACGAAGTGAACATCGCGGAGGCTCTTCTGAGCTGCATCGTGCAAAAAACGAAAACCGAGTTGATCACGGAAACTGTAAAACATAATCTAGAATTGCTGAGAACTTTGGTGGGAGTTTGGAAGGAAAATATAAGTTGTCAAAATTGCGTTTCTCCCGGCACTTTCGAGAACCTCAAGAAGACGAACAGAAAATTGGCGGTGACGCTGATTTTGATATTCGTCGTTCATGGGAAACAAGAAGCGTTGCTGAAAACGTGCAGGGGTACGTCGAGTTTCTTGAAAAGTATCCTTTTCGAGAATTTGGACAAAGACGAAGAAACTGTCTTGAAGTCGTACGAGGCTCTGGGTTTGATTTTGCGAAATGGAGTTGCCGTGGAAAACTTGGAGAAAGAGAGAACAGAGGTGTTTTCGAAGTTCAACGAAGTTGCCTGGAAAATGAACTCGAACCTGTTCGTGAAATGTTTGCACGCCCTGAGCAAAACTTACCCGGAAATGTGCGTTGAATCAATCGACGCGATTATTTTGAATAAAAACAGCATTACCGACACGATGAAACAGTTGTCTTTCGATGTTGTGTTTTTGCTGATTCCGTACTTGTCGAGGGATAAAACGATGGAAATTCTCCGTGGAATGGACATCGAAGAGATATTGAGGAATCGGAAAAAACCCTACGAAAGGCCTTGCCTGGAAATGATACACGCCCTCGTGGGAAGAATTCGAGCCTCCGAAATTCTGCCCATCATGGAGCTCATTCCGATGTACTCGAAAGATCCGGAATCGAAAATTCGAGAAATCGTTTACAAGATCTTCATGAAAGTCTTCAAAAACCACGTGAACGACGTCTCGGATGACGACGGTGCTGAACAACTCTTGAAAATGAGCAAAGACGTTTTGGTGTCTGGAATTTCCGACTCGTCCGAGCAACTCCAAACCAAAGTCATCGAATTCTGGACCGAGGATGTCGATTTACCGGAAAAAACGATCGAGAGATTTTCCAAACTTCTGGAAATGTATTCCCCGGACGCGGAAGAGCATTTTCATTTGTTTTTGTGTTTGGTCATGTTGTCGTTCACGAAGAAATCGCCTTATTTCGAGAGGAACTTGTACGACGCTTTGGTTGAAGATTGCGCTTTCGAGAATTACAGAATCATCAGTCAGTGGAGGACGAAAAATTTGGGGTCGATGGCGCCGCTTTTCGTGCCTTCGTCGTTGGTGAGCCAGATGACGCAGACTTTTTCGCAGTCGGATTACGATGATTTGAAGAGGTCGCTGACGAGTTGTTCTTACATTCCGACTTCGGCGCATATGCTGAAATCGCTTCCGAAACAGAGGAAAGTCATTCCTCAGACGTTGGATGAAGAGGGCGCTCAAACTTCGGAGCAGCAAGAGAGTCCGAGAGACGAGAGAGAGGAGAAAATTTTTCGGAAGCCGAGAAGAGTCGTTTCGAATCGGAGGGTTTTGCAGAATGTTCATAGTTTGAGGCAGCGGAAAAAGTCCGCGAGGCGAGAGAGGATGTTGAAGGAGGAGGCGAACAGGCAGAAATACAGTGTCAATGTTTACAGGTGAATTTGGTTGTTTAGTGATGTTCGGTTAAAAAATAATCTACAACATAGAATTGGATTCTCGAGATATTGACGATATCGCTTAATTTTTCAAGCGACTGTTCTTGGAATTAGCGATGTCGTCTTTAGTTGCCCGAGCAGGGGCGAACGCAGACGGGGGGGGGGGGGGAAGGTTTGGGGGTTAAAACTCCTCCCGAAATTTGAAGAAGATTGATTCTTTTTTAAGTAAAATGATAAGAAATTTAGAAGTGAAAAAATGTAGGCTTTGAAATCTTAAAGATTCAATATTTCGAACTTTCAAATTTGTGTAAAATTATACGTGAATATAGAAAATTAGAAACTTCAAAATTACAATTTTTGACAAAATTGTGAAAATTTTGAATAGTCTGAAACTTCCAAAACTTCTGAAATTTTGAAAAATCTAGAGTTTTTTAATTTTTTATATTTCTAGGAATTTTGTTAATTTTCAAATGTTCAAGTAATTCGAAAATACCGTAAATTTTGGAAATTTTGAAGATTATGAAAGTCTCGAAAAATTATCAAACTTTTATAACTCCAGAAAACTTGCAAATATGTCAGAAACTGCGAATTCAGAAATTCCAACGATATCAGTGATTTCGAAAATTATGGTAATTTTGAAAATTTTTTAAATTCCAAAAACTTTGAGAATTTTGAAAATCTCAGAAATCATTGAAATTCCTAAAACTTTCTAATTCCTTGAAGAATCTAATAAACCTAAAAAATCGGAGCATTTTAAACATTTTGATAATTCGTAAAATTTTGCCAAGTCCAAATGTGTCAAAAATTATGAAATTCTTGAAAATTCAGAGAATTTCTAAAATTTCTAGATTTCAAAACATTTCGCATATATTAAAAGGTTTGAGTATTTCAATAAATCCGAAAATATACACAAATTTCAGAAATTTCGAAAATTACGAGAATCTCAAAAATTCAAAGAATCGCAAAAATTACGGAAATTTTAAAAATTCCAGGAATTTCGAAAATTAAGAAACATTTTTTTCGAAAACCCCTCTCAAACATTTTTTTCTACGTCCACCCCTGTGCCCGAGATTTTTTTTCTAATTGAGTCTTTTCAAGGTTTTTCAAATTTTGAAGTGATAGTGATTTTTTTGATAGTTTGTGAAAATGTCCTTTGTGCTTCTGAGACAGAAAATTTTCGTCGATTCTCAAAAATTTTCATTTAACACAAAAATATTTTCAACAATCGATGAACATAATATTTTGTTTTTATGTTTTACAGGCAATACAGAATCGGCGATTTTCCAGATGTGGAAATTTCCAACGCCAGCATCCTGACTCCCCTTCTACAACTAGTCCAAAAAGATTGGCTTGTCTGCAAAAACGTTCTTGTTTCCCTCGTTTCCGAACTCGTCAGTATCAACAAGAGAATCTCCAAATCCCCGGAAAATTTTACCAAAGACATTTCCCAAACCGCCCTCGTTGTTTTGTCGCACCACAAAAGAACTAACCCAATAATCGACGTTTTTTTGGAAATCCTTTCCAACTGCCAAGACATCGATTTCGAGCCGGATTTGGTTGCGAAGTCTTCGACACTCAATGGAGCTTCGTCCACAGGAATTATTCTCTTGGAAAATAGACTGATTTTCGGCGTGTATCCAAGGGACATCGAGCCAGTTGCAAAAAAACGGAAACTCGTCGAGGAAACCGACCCGGAAACAAAAACTTGGGTTCATCTGTCCAATCTTTATAAATCGATCAACGAAGTGGATGTTGCTCTGAGCGTTTTCAAGGGTCATTACAAAGGTTCGGAATTGAAGGTAAAATTTTTTGGCTCGCCTTTCATGCCTATCATGCAATTTTTGTTTGAAAATAACTGTTTGGGACAAGGAGAATATTCTCAGCGCACCTCAGATGGTCCACTTTTCCACTTCCTAATGTCCAAATTCCTTTCTTTTCCCAATCCCAGTAACTTAAAAAAACGGGACTAATTTGGCCTGGAGTCAGGGTGTGGCGGGTAGTACGTTTCGCGGCTCTCATCCGGTGGCATGATATTTCGACGTGCTCTATTCTCCTTCAGTGGAATTTCTACTTGATTTGGGTTCGGTGTCTGGGCGAGAGTGCGCGACGCGTATTCGGGGTGATTCGATGGGCTACCTGCGACGGAGACGCAAGGGTTGCTCATATTCGAGAAACTCGCAAGTATCTGCGGAACTCCGTGGGGTATCACCAATCACGTCCGTCCATTTCGTTTGCAAACCGTAGGTTATTCTCACGTATGAGACTTTGACAAGGTTTGGAATTGTTTGTTATTGTTAATTGGTATTGTTTTCGTTATATTATTCGTGAGAAAAAAGGTTTATAATAAAATTTACGGAATTGGTCATCGATTATTGGGGAATCTTTTAATTTTATAATAAATTTCATATTAAGTTGTAGTTTCTGTCTCATTTCGGATTCCCTGTCCTTTCTACTCAATAAGGTGACTTCGTTCCTCAGGTGCAAAGCAATTTTGGGCAATCTCCCTAACAATAACATTGCGTATCGTCTTTGAATGATTTTCAGTCAAAATGAATAAAATTATTGTTTTATAAAACCTTCCTTGAAATTTCATTTCTGTTTCCAGGAAGCTTCTTTCGCCCAATCAACCGGCGACTGGGCCCGGGCCCAAAAATACTACAAATCCGCCTGCTCCGAAGAAACAGGCCTCATCCGGGACCACAGTCTCCAAGGTATGTTCGAGTGCCTCAGTCAGCTCTCCCAATGGAAAGAAATCGACCGTGTCATAAAAACCGAAGTCCCCGACTTGAACGCCCTCTGGAAGGAAAATTCGGAAAAAGAGTGGATGTTGCCCTGGGTATTCAACACCAAACTCCAACTCGTCTTGGAGCGCGAAGAAACCGACAACTTCGAAGAAATTTTCCTGGACTGGCTGAAATCCACCAATCCAGATCATCCGCTACAGCGTCGCTTCGGGGAGCAACTGTCGATGTTCTGTGCTTACGACAAGAGCAAATATTTGTACATGACCAACTTTCTTCGAGCTTCGTTGAACGAATTGCGAGAGCAGTGGCTTCGTCTAGGCCCGACAGCCGCGAGTCAAAAAACCACGAAACTGCCGCAACTCTTCAGGATTCACGAAATTACGTCGTTTTTGAACGCTGTCAAATCCCCGGATTATCCGGAGTCCCTGAATCATCTTCTGGACCAGTGGAACCGGCATTTACCGTCCCAAAATGAAGACATGTCGACTTGGGTAATTTTCGCTTCGTACCGCGAACACTTTATTACCCTTCTTGGCAAGAATTTTGATAGAAAGAGCGAGATGCACAAGTCGCTGAAGATGCAGTTGATTTCTTTGAAGCAGAAGATCGTGGAACTCGCGGTTGATAGGAAAAATCGGCACGTGGCGGAAATTAATTACGAAGTGGTTAGGAAGTTAAAGAATCCGAGGGTCACCGCGAGGTACGAAAGTTTGCGCGCCGAGCTCTGCGAGGACGTTCCTGAAAAGTTAACTTTTTACGGAAACGAATGGAAGCATTTGCACCAGTGCTTGCAAAGCGAGATCAAGGAAGTTCGGGTTTTGGCGAAACCTTTAATAGCGGCGCTTTCGATGGCACTTCGGAATGATAAGATAGTGGAGAAAATGCCCGAAAGAACGCCGTTTATTTTGGTACACATTTCGGCGGGTTTTGGGGACAAAGGAAGAATTGTGAAAGCTCTGGAAAATTACGCGTTTGAAAACTTGAAAAATTGCTACAGGGAAACGTCGGACGAAGACACGAGAGGCGATTGTTTTTTGAAGCTCGTCAAGTACTGCCATGAAAAAATTGCTAACGACCCGAGTGCGTTGGAGGATTTGGAATTGGTTAAGGATTTGATAAAGTCGACTTTGAGGTCGATGAGTTGTAGGGTGAGGAGCAAAATTATCGAAGAAACATCGACACATTATTTTCCCTGTCTTCTGAAACCAGAGATTTTGGACAACGAAGAGGCCAGACAAGTATTCCTGGAAGAAAGCCGAAAAGTCCCGACTTGGAAGTTTTTGTTCTGGCAGGCCCAAATTTTCTCGCATCTTGGGACCGATATTTCCAGCGTCGTTTTTCCCATCGTTGAGAGATTGGTCAAAGATTATCCGAACGCGATTTTGTACACCTTCAGGTCGGCTGTTGAAGAAAATTCGGAACTTTTGTCGAACCAACGAATTCAGGATCTGAAAAAAAGCATTTACAAGGATAGACCGAAATCGGAAAAATTGTTTGACGCCTTGCAGTTTGTCGTCCAGCCAGAAATGTATTTCATTCAAAAAGTTTCAGCGGCCGCGAAAAAACTTGCCGAGGGGAAAATAATAATGAGCGACGTTCTTATAAACGACATTTTTCGGAAAATTTCGGTCATGGGAATTTCCCTTCAAGGAAGTGTATTCGAGAAACTGCTGGGAAAATGTAGAAGTGAGATAAAAATCGCGTTAGGAAAAGGCGGCGTGGAGGATAAGAGGAAAGGTTTGAAAATGTTGGAATCGCAAATGAAAGAGAAGTTTAATGAGAGGATGATGAATAAAGGGTCGAAGGGATTTTCGTTGAAGGATTATAGTCCTTGGCTGGCGCACTATTCGGGGGATGATTTGGAGGTTCCGGGACAGTATAATGGAGACAAAAGGCCGATGCCTCAGTACCATGCGAGGATTATGAAATTCGATTCGAATGTGAGTTTCATGATTTCTGCCTTGAGTCCTGCGAAGATAACGATAGTTGGGAACGATGCGAAGAGTTACAGTTTTTTGGTCAAGTCTGGGGATGACTTGAGACTGGATCAAAGGGTACAACAGGCGTTTTCGGTGATGAACAAAGTCTTGCAAGGGGATGTGACGTGCAGGCAGCGGCATCTTTACATCGATACTTATCAGGTATATTGAGAATTTTGGCTTTTTTCAATGTTGGAATTTCGGAAAGTTCTGTGTTGAATTGATTATCGAAATTTTAGGGTTCGTGCGTTTTTTTGTTGGACTGATTAAAGAGCTTTGTTCTTTACTCGTTTTTTGGAATGAATATCATTTTTTTCCCTAGTGATAATAGTTTTTATAAAAATTTGTGTAAGGTCGGTTTTATAAAAGTTTTATGAAATTTGCATTTTTTGTAAAGCGGTTTTATAAAAGTTTGCTAAAAAAAATTTTTTGTATGAAAATTTCTTTTCAATATTTTTAAAAATATGCAAATATTTTTCTGACCTTTTTTTGATCATTTTGCGAATGTCTATACCCATTTTTCATCAGTTTATGAGGCTCTAGCTCAAATTTTGTTTTGAAAGAAATTTAAAAATTTTTTGGAGGCAGCGGGATTTGAACTTGCGACCTTTGCATCAGAAATCCGATAGTCAACTTTCTTGCCCATCAAATCTATGTCAATTTGGATGCT
>JAPYZK010001989.1:0-15815 GCA_030522785.1 Platygaster equestris | reverse complement strand
TTTTTTATAAGGTTTTCATAAAAACTAGAATCACTAGATAAGCAAAAATCCTTGTAACTTATCAAGAATTCCAGAAAATTCCCCAAAATATTTCAAAATATTAACCGAAGAGTCGACAACTTTTGAAAAATTTTCCGAATCATTCCGCAGCATCGATTTCGATTCTTATGAAGGTTGACAAAATTCCTATAAAATTTGAAAATTTTTTGTAATTTTTTTTATTGCATTATATAAGGCAACTTGATAGGATTTTTTGAAGTTGTACAATTCTTGTGAGGCGACCTTATTGAAACCTTGCGAAAAAAATTATATTTTTCGCGTCAAACTTGTTCGAGCATAATTTCTCGATGGAATTTTCGAAAACTTATGAGAAAAGGAATTTTTATTTTGTTGAGATTTTTCTAAAGCTTCCTTAGAAGAGTTATAAAACTTTTGAGAATTTCGTGAGACTAAAAACTTGATGAGAAAAATTTGAATTTTATGAGAGTTATGTTGGTTCTTATACGAATTGGAATTGTGCAAGGGTTGCCTGTAATTCTACGATCGAATTTGAATTATTCGGGAAATACGATGCTGACAGATTGACTTCTATATGTATAACGAATTTTGGAAAAATCGAAAATATGCATTATATTCCGAAAAATTGTTATAATGGAAGTATAATAATGATGGGTTATGAAATATAGGAATAAATATGGAATTTAGATGATATTTATCGAATTTCAATGAAATGATATGAAATTTGAAATTATAAACATAAAAATAGAAGAAAATATGAATCAAAAATCAAAATGACTTCAGTTTTAAAGAAAAAACACGATATTATTATTATTATAAATTTTTGATATTTGATTTTGTTTGCGGAAACTCATAACTTGATATTTTTACAACTACGACGAAATTTGAAATTTGATGAAGTTGTAGAATTTTTGAAACGGAAATGAATCTCGAATTCATAAAAATAGAAAATTTTCATCATCGTGAGATTTAATACACTTTTTACAAATTTCTAATTTGGAAATACACAAAAATGGGAAATTTTTTAAAATATTAATTTTTCAAAAAAATGTCATCATTTCAATTAAAAAATCCATATTTTCAGAAAAATTATGAATACAGACAATAAAAATTATTCGGAATATTATAAAAATTTCAATTTCCAAAATTAAATACGGAATACAAAATGAATATTCCAAATTTCCAAACAGCCCTAAAATTTTATGATAGAAAAAATCTGATTAAAAACAGAAATAATTATATTTTAAGTTTTTTAAATTTCAATGCATTTTTCATTGAAAAAATGTGTTCCAAAAGGTTCGAGAAACGTTTTTATAAGCGTTTCTGGAACGTTTTTTTTTTGTGGTAAACTGGGAATATAAATTTTTGGATCTATTCTGAAATTTGATCGGATTGTATGAAATAATGAAGTTATCATAGGAAATGAATCCGTTGTCAAGCATAACTACGTGAAAATGGTCCGTTTACATTGTTATTTGGGAATGTTATGAATTTCGTTGTTTCTAAAGTGCGAATTATTTTACAGCGAGGTTGTTCGATTACATAGACTCAGGAGTGATGGAAGGGATTCAGCATCGATTGATTGAACTCTCGAAACTGCGGACCAAGGACCAGTTAGCTGAGACACCAGTCGACTCGATGGCCCTAACTAGTCAAGTAAGTTAATTATTCACGAACTATTACGATAAAACGCCAAAACCAAGTCGAATTAATTTACTAGGGAATCATAAAAATTATTATAGTATATTCAAAACGAACAAATGAATGATTTATTGTATTACTGTAAGTTGATTAAGATTTAATTAATAATATTACTGATGAATATTAATTAAAAATATTTAACGAATGAATTTTTTGTACTATTATGAATTTATTATTGATTATCGTAACTTGGAGAAATTGTTTGAATTTTGTAAAATTTTCTAATAATTATGTTATGTAATGAAAAATAACATGAATCTGCAGAAAAATAATATATGATGAATTTTCGGGATTTGATTCATATTCTGAAAATTTCGAATAATTCAGTAATTTAATAATTTAAAAAACTCACAAGTTTGAAAAAAAAATGTTCATTTTGGAAACCTTGACATTTTTGGGATTTTCCTTTTCATTTTATGAAAAAATTGGTGAAAATTGGTGCATTTTTAGGAACCATTATTGAAAAATTTTTGGTGTTGGGTGATTGTTTTGCTAATTCTTTGGAATCTTGACAAATTCAAATTTTGGTTTTACTTAGTATTTGCAAATTGCGTGTGCAGGATTGCACCATTTCTTGGGAGCGAATGATTAACGGGATTTTTGTTGCAGATCATGGGAAGGCGAACGACCTTTGACGGGAAAACGGAAGTACTGATGAGATACTATCCTCGGCACATGTGAGAATGAGTTTGTCTGCCCAACGTTGCAAAAAAAAAAAAAATCGATTTTTATACTTAGATTTCCAGCGTTTCTCATTTTTGATGTTTGAAAACTTCTTCGCCTTTTTCCATTTTTGAAACTTACTTTTTCCACGTTGAAGATCGAATAATTTTCCAACTTATGTAATTCTGAAAATCGCCTCCAGTTCTCGTAAAAACTCTACATTATTTTGGTTGAAAAATTATTCTTCCACTAGTCGCGAAATGCACCTACTATTTTGAAACTAGTGCCCTAGTGATTGTAGTTTTTATGAAAACAGGCAAAATTTTAATAAAATCAGTTGATTATTTATGAAAATTCTTTTTTTTATAAGGTTTATTTTATAAAAGTTATATAAAATATTCGATTTTTATAAAGTGGTTTTATAAAAACTTCATAAGAAAAAAATTGTGTTACAAAATCTGTCAAAATTTGCATGCAATTCAGCTGTTTTTTTATAAGAACAATTGAAAGCCCCCGAATTTTCTTATAAAAACTTCGCGATTTGTATAAAAAGTTTCATATTTTTATAAAAAAACCTTTCCTGGTATAAGGAATTTCTCTTATATTAATATTTGATACATTTTTATTACACAAGGGAATAGAAAATCATGTTCGTAACGTTTTTTTAGCAACCATAAAACGTAAAAACATATTATTTTATAAGATTTGAAAATTCTTCAACTCAATTTGAAAATAATCATCCAAATTGACATAGATTTGATGGACAAGAAAGTTGACTGTCGGATTTCTGATTCAAAGGTCGCAAATTCAAATCCCGCTGCCTCCAAAAAATTTTCCAAAAAATTTTTAAATTTCTTTCGAAACGGAATCTGAGCTAGAGCCTCATAAAATGATGAAAAATAGTGTATATACATTAGCCAAATGATCCAAAAAAGGTTAGAAAATTTTTTGCATATTTCCAAAAATGTTGAAAAGAAATTTTCATGAACACAGTTTTTTCTATAAAACTTCTATAAATCCACTTTATAAAAAATGCAAATTTCATCAAACTTCTATAAAACCGACCTTATAAAAATTTTTATAAAAATTTGTTCAACAGTTTTCATGAAAACTAGAATCACCAGAGTTTTAAATGTCTAAAACCTTCTTCGCCTTTTTTCATTTTTCAAACCCATTTTTTACACCCAAAATTCGAATAATTTTCCAACTTACGTAATTCTGAAAATCGCCTCCAGCACTCGTAAAAACCCTACATTATTTTTCTTCAAACATTATTCTTCCACTAGTCTCGAAATGTACCTACTATTCTGAAACTTCTGGAATAATGTTGAAGTGTTCCCTGAAGAAAATACTCCTCAAGTATTTCCATGAAATCCTCATGAACACCCCATCAATTATTTTATAAAAATGATCTCCGGCTGTGCACATTTCTAAGCCCTCATTTCCGACCTCTCAGAGAGAACGACGAGTGGGTCCCCGAGTCGGAAGCGAAACCGGTGAAATACGTGAACGTGGGCAAGGCGGCCTCGATGGCGCCCCACGTGGTCTCGGACCTCCTGTATCCGGCCTTCAGGAGCGCGCCCACCACCCGCACGAAACAGCGCCGGAAACCCGCCAAGAGCTCGTGATGCTACCCCAGCGAGGCTCAACGCGGCAACGCCGGCCCGCGAGTTGTTTTCTAGTCTGCGCCACGATCCACGGGGTAATCCGAGAGAACTCAAAAAATGGGGGGGGGGGGGGGGTGTACAAAAAAACGCGACAAAGTTCGACGACCCTTCCGAGGGTCAACAATTATATCCACGACGGGATAAAAAATGAGAAAACCTCGGCCTCCAAAGTGCCTCTACGCGGACGTCGTCCCCCGAGCAGAACAACGCCGTCTTTTATATTGTTTGATCAACGAAATTGTAAACACTTGTAGAAGGTTCGATTGTAAGTTTTATTATGAGTACTCTGAAAGAGAGTACCTTTTTTATGAAAGGTAAATTCGTAAAGGACGTCAATTTCTATTTTATCTTGTTTTTAAAAGATGAATGTAACATTTTTAATACTGTAACAGAGGTATAACGTTTTTTATTTATTTATTTTTTTTTTTTTGGAGACACGAAAATTTACGAATCTTGGAAAGAGATGCGGTTGTACCTCTCTTGCGTATTTTATTTTTATTTTTTTGGTTGGAAATGAAAATTCGAACCCTCTAAAAGAAGTTTCCACGTCTTTTATGTTTGGGCGATTTTTTGAAAGACCTTTTAAAAGCTGTTGTTTTAGAGGATGATTCTATTGAAATGTTGCCGAGTGCACCTTATTTTTGACGGATAATCAGGGATCTTATTTGTATTGGAAAAAATTGATATGTATAAAAGATGGTGCGGTTTTATTCGGGCCGAGGGTGAGCGAGCGAAAAATGAAGAACGTGGCCTTAGGAATTTCACGAGCGGCTTTTTCGACTTCTGCCACCATTTTTCGATTCGATGAAAGCGCTATCTGAATCTGAAATAGTAACTGCGATGTTGGTATAAAATAAGCTGTTGAAATATTTATGATAATTTGGTGGAATTTTACTGAATTCGATGAAAATGCTGAATTAAGAAATTTTGTTATCCGAATCAGGAAATTATGTAATTTAATCAATTTTACAATTTTCTGTACTGCAGATTTGAGAATCGCAAGGTTTTAAAACTTTAAAATTTGGTTTTTGAAATGTAATTTTTTTTAGAATGTTAAGAGAACATTTTTATTCGAAATATGGAGGATCAGAAATCTCAAATCCTGTAATTCAAACGTTTGAACTTTTATTTTTATTATTCAGTTGGTTCATTTTGATAAATTATATTAAATTCTGATGAATTTGAATTTGACTTTTGTAACTTCGAACCACTTTTTGGAATTACAAATTTCAAAAACTTTGAGTCGTTTAAAACTCTGGTGAATTTACATTCATGAAATATGAAAAATTGTACCTTATGAACTTTTACTTTGTGAATCTGAAAATTCGAAGTTTTAGAAACTTTGAATTTCGAAAATGATAAATTTATAAACGAAGAATGAAAATTATAACGTTTGTCAATGTTGATTTGGATTTTGTAATTTTGAACTTCTTTTGAAATTACAAATTCCAACGATCAGAATCTCGAAACTTTGCTGATTGATTAAAAAATGCAAATCAAAACGTTTGTAAATTTTAATTTTGAACTTCTTTCCGAAATTACGAATCTTGAAAAATGTTCATTCAAATTTAAAAAATTGTTTTTCCATCTCGAAATAAAATTCTCGTAATCTTAAGTAGAGTTTGAATAATAAACGGTGCAGATTTCACCAATTTTGAAAAATGACTACTTTTTCGAAAATCGATAAATGATCAAGTTTTACTAATTCAGATAAAGAGAGCGGGGCGATAAAAACGCTGCCGAGTGCGATGCGAGCGAGCGCGAAAATATGCGCCCACGATGGTTTTTTTTGCCTTTTTCGAGTTGACGAGCTCGCCAAAAAAGTGTACATGTAAAAAATCTCACTTTTTGAACAAAATATTGATTTGCCATCATTTTTTTCGATAATTTCGAGTTTTCCAAAATCTTGAATCCATTTTTTTGGGTCACTTGGAATCCAAATAAAAGTTGATCCAAATTATTTTTCGCAGAAATGTAAATTTCAGATAAAATTGACAACATTTCTCGAGTTGATCATTTTACCATTATTTAAAACTGTTTTAACCAAAATTCTGAATTTCGAGATCAAATTGAGCAGATTCAAAGTAAGATCCAATTTTCAAAATAACGAAATTCATAATACAAAATCATCATAAGACAAAGTATTAATACCTCTAAAATAAATGCGTAATTTAATTACACATTTTTTACTGCACTTTTTTGTTATTTTAAAAAACCTCAAACTTTACATTTTCGAGTTTTCGAAATTCTGAAATGTGATTTCGAGATCATAAAATGAGCCGTCATATCCAAACAAGGTGAAATTCCCAAGGTTGTGATGTATTTTCTATGCTAGGCTCAAAAATCCAGCTTCAGAGAAGGGTTGTAATATCAGCATTTTGTACAACGTGGCGATTAACGAATCATTTGTCCGTTGCAGCGTTTTCATAATTTTTCACTGCCCGTAATATTTAGATCACAAAATCATGACTATTATTATTGTAAAAACATTCCTTTTTCGGTAAGGTTTATTTATTGTAGATAATTATAAGTGCAATGTGCTCACATAATTATTCATGAGATTTTTGACTGCCAATTTTCTTTTAATCGATTAATTTTTGCTCGTGCGTTCAGAGCGAACAAATCAATGTGACGTAGGTTTAAAAATTTTAGTACGATAACTTTGAATTGTGTAGATCAAATTAATTAGTTCGTATGTTTTTACTTGATCCAAGTGTGATTTAGATGGAATTTTTAATTGATTAGGATTATTCTCTAATTTTTAGAGTCCCTTTATTTACAAAAGGGAGAAGAGTAGGTTTCAATGATTTTGAGCCGAATTTAGATCGATTTTTCATAAAAGTTGATTAGAATTTAAAATTTGGTTCGAATTGTTTAGGATATGGGTAAATTTTTTGTTGGTTAATGGAGATTTTGGAAAAATCGTAACGGTCGTAGTTGTTTACTGTTGGATACAAATTTGAAAATTTTTCAAATTTTCGTTGTTTGGAAAAGAACGTTTTTTTATTGGAATCGAATTTTTATTTTCATCGATGTATGGTCACTTTTAGGATGGCAGGTCTTGAAACTTTTTTTATTTTTATTTTTTTTTTCATTCGAAATGTTTTATTTTAATTTAGTTTTCTAATTATGTAAGTGACGAGTTTTTAATTGCATGATTGGAGAACTTCAAAATTCGTCGCTATCTTTTTACATTTTCCGATTCCTGACTTTTTTAAAATTCAAATATTCTAATTGTCGTATTTTCGAAAAATAAATTCTCATTAATAATTTTTAGAAATATGAATTTTGAGATTTGAACATTCGAAGTTCTAAAATTCTCAACATCAAATCCTACATCATTTATTAAAAAAGTTTTTCAACTTCCACGTTCAAAAAATCACCCAAAATCCAATAAAAAGCAATCATCACCAGAGCGGTATCCAAAAATCCCTTCGACCATTTCTAGATAGAAAATTTAGATAAAATCCACAAATTGGAACAAATCCCATAAAAATGCTCCAACGGACATTCGCTCGTATTTTCGCGCGTTTGGAAATGTGATACAAAAAACTGTACGCATGTAATTATAAACGCTAGGAATCATTGTAAATTAAGAGAAGAATTTTGACTGAGAGTGCGAAAAACGTTAGAGAGGAAGAATGTACCGACGTGAAACGGAAAATATTCACCGACGTAAGCACACCAGCTACGAATCACTGCCCTACGTGTAAACTAAGAGTTTTTAGCCGAATAGTTGATAATTAAGGTAATTATTGTTTAATCAAAGGAAACTCGTACGTTTTCGCAATCGTAATAATCATGTAGGATCTCTAGGTGTCCAAGGGTGTAAATAGTTAGGAAAAATTCATCCGAGCGCTCTTCTCGATTTTTTTCGAGAAGATCGTAGATGGAAATGGGCTTGGGCGACTTTTGCGAAATTTCAGGTTGGGTTTTTTGGGAGACCCAGCCTTAATTTTTGTGGGAGTTGATGAGGTCGATTTTTGAGGGTTGTATCATAGGGAGAATTATAAGGTATGACGCGAGAGCACTGCCATTAGGGTTGTGGGTATTTTAGAAATTTTGGATTTGGGTTTTTAGTGATTTTTTGACGTCTGTTTATAGGGGCGGATCCAGAAAAATATTTCGGGGTGGGTTTTCAAAATCTTTCATCATATTGATGTTTTCAATATTCATTCAATGAGTAATTAGCATCTATAAGCTAAATTGAATGCCGTTTTTCAATTTTTCTGCGTCTCTTCGATTAACATTACTGAGTGAATTATAGTTAATTCTGGGTTAAGTAGAGTTCATTTTGAAAAAATTCGGAAACTTCAAACTAGCTACTTCACATTTCAACATCAACTTGAAACTTCAAATTTGAACATCAAACTTGAAATTTCGGAATTGAACATCGAACTTGAAACTCGAAATTTCATCTTGAAGCTCGGAACTTCAAATTTAAAATCGGATTTGAACACAAATTTTGAAATTGAATTCCTCATTCGAAATTTCGAACCCTTCGAATTTTAACTTTGAAATTTGAATATTGGACTTCGATCATCTTATTTCAACTTTGAACTCCAAACGTTAAATTTGAAGTTCAAACTTTTACTTTGAGCTTTGGACTTCCATTCTGAACTATAGGTCTATAATTTAAATGTTAAACTTCATATTTCAACTTCAAACTTTGAGTATGAACTTTGAACTTCTTATTTCGACATTAACTTTGGATTTCGAACTTTAAAATTGAATTCTAAATTTAAACTTTCAAATTCAAACTTTGAACTCCAAACTTCAAATTTTAATTTGAAACTCGAAACTTTGGATTCAAACTGCAAACTCTGAACCTAAACATGCAACATCAAATTTAAACTTTGAACTTCAGTCTTCAAATGTAAATTCAAGAATTCAAATTTAAAACTGAACTTTGAATTTGAAGTGCAAACTTTTGTTCTTAACTCCAGATACTTCATTTAAACTTCAAATTTTAAATCCAAACTTCAAACTTTGAGAATAAACTTCACGTTCGAACTTGAACTTCCAAATATAAACTTCAAATTCGAACCTTAACTTTCAAACTTTACATTCAAATTTGAAATTCTGAACTTTGAATTTGAACTGTCAACTTCCAATATGAACTAAAAATATCAAATGTGAATGTGTTGAACTTCATATTTCAAATCTGAACTTTGTACTTTAAAACTCGAACCTAGGTTTTAAAGTTGTTACTACTATTCTGAACGACAAATTTCTAATTATTACAACTTCAAAATTGAAATGTGAACTATACTGAACTTTCAGGGGGGTTTGAACTAATCCCCCCCCCCCCCCCTCTGGATCCGCCACTGTCTGTTTATATGGGTGGGATATTTCGGGGTGGAAATGTTGATTTTTGATTTTTTTTTTGTCCAATTTTTTGTAGTGTATTGAAAATACGAAAAACGTCAAGACTTCAGGATAGGCGAAAATTTTGAGAGATCATTTACATAATTCTGGAGAATCAATAAATGTTTGGAATTGTAGGAATTTCTGGAATGATTTTAGTGTGCATTTGTGCGCTTTTTGAAAATGTTGTTGTTAATTTCAACTTCATCCTGCCGGATTGTTGAGATAGTTTCGAATTAACTTGAAATACATTCAAATCTTTGGACTTGGTAAATTTTTGGATCGTCAGTTTTGAGCTCGACTGAAAATTTTCGTTAAACTTGCGTATTCAGCCACTGTATGAAATTCCTATTGTGAACTTTAATTCGATTTTCAACAACTATTGGGATTATTCTGAAAAATATGGAAAAATAACCGTTTTCAAAAAAATATCAGCAACCCTAAGTGCCATAGCGAAGGGAAGGCATAACGAGTCACTGCCAAATTTTCACTGCCGCCATTTTATGGGCAAATTTTCCAGGATTCCGCAAGATTCCGGAAGTTGAGCTCTTGAAACATTTTGTTCGCAACTCAGGGAAATCATGGGTGGCCTTAAGACCGAACATCGCCCATAAAATTTTTCGCCTCGATTTCTCGAAAAATCGTCTGCCAACTTTCGGAAGTTCGAAAGTATCCGAAATCAAAAATTCATCCCTCAGAATTTTATATGGAGGTTTGGGCACTGGAATTCCAAATAAAGGAAAAAGTTTACCATTTTCAGAAATTTCCAAAACTTCGACAAATTTGTTGAACCCCGAAAAATTCCGATGAAAAAAAAAAAATCCCCATTGCCCAAACCATCACAATCTTATCAATACTCGGGACCAATATTTCGTTGAACCAACCAAACTCGCAATTTTCGATTTTCAAAAAACGCAAATTGTGTTCATTTCATGTGTTCTCGACTCGTTTTTGTGTTCACGAGAAACAACCGACGGTCGTTTATTCGCAACCGTTTTTCCCACCTAGATCATAACAATAATAATTCGCTATCGAAGACTGCCGCGCAATGCCGTTCACGCATTGCCTCGTTTTAGCTCGTAACTCCTTTTTTACTCGACTTAGAAATTCCGTTTTTCGTAATTTTCCAATCACAAAAACCTCGAGCGAAAATGACACAACAAGAAAAGACTAGGAAAATTGTTCGATTTGTTACTTTTTCGTCGTTTACGGAACTCGTGTATTTTTCGCGTCGTCTTATTTCGTTTCGTGACCGCGAAGAAATATCTATACCGTACAATCCAATGTTGTATTTAAGCGCGTTTTTATGTAACGCACGCGCGCTAGGTTAAAAAGTATCTTTTGTGAACAATCGACACTGTGTAGTGCTTTCCTGTACATACTGTATTCCCGAAAAAGCGAGTTATACAAAGTAATATCGTATACCAGAGATATAAACAAAAGTGTAAACGCGAGAAGACAAAAGAAAGAGAACTAAAGTTTAAAAAGAAGATATGAAACGGCTCGTTTCCGTATTTTTGCACGCGATTTTTGAGGGACGGAAAGGTTTTTCGGACAGAACAAGCGATATCGTCAAAATTCTCTAAAAGTCACGCATCTTTCTTTTGGATTCTTCAATTTCGTGTTCTTTCGGTTCACGTCGACGTCGCCGCTTTTGACTTTCCGTTTTTCAGGTTCGGGGGGTGGGAAATTTCTCGAGTTTCGTTGGACTAAAATGATCTATTTTCTCTCGGGGCCTGTAACATAGCGACCAAAAGTATTTTTCGATAAGGACGTCCGCGATTTTTGTATAGTGTTGTAAAAAGGCCTGAAAAACGAGCGGGAGAGCCAAAGGCGACTCACTGTCGGAGAAATGATCTCGTATAAGCGACTTTTTTCGTTACTTTTTCGGTCGGGCGATGTGTTTTCCACTTTATACAGAGAGTTCGAGTCTACCATCACGTTTACAGTCCGTTCAAGTGACTTCGAGTGTTGTTTTATTCAAGGCTAAATCTGTTGAGAAAAGTAGGGAAGGGAAGAATTTTTTGGGAGGTGTAAAGGCGATCGAACTACCTCAGTTTGCGAGTTTTCGTGGATGATTATTCAGTCGTGTCACTTTTTGCAATTACTTCGATCGTTGTCGAGATTTTTACGCGTTTACACCGGTTTTTTCCTTCGTCATGTAAAGTGTCAAGCGTACATCAAGAGCCCCGACATTTTTTTGTAAATACATAAGAAGCTACCAATCTTTTGTATAATTAGATTGAAAATAAAAAAAAACATGGAATTTCATATTTTGTACTGGGGCTCCCTGGATTGGATGTTTCCGAATCCCAAGTTTCCGAAATTTTATGAATTTCTGTGTTGGGATTGGAAACAGTTTTCGAGTTTGACTTGGTGAGTTTTTGGTTTTCTTGATTTTGAAATTCGTTTTTTCTGGGTTTTGTTCGAGAGTGGAAACGTTTTTGGCATGAATTTCAGGTCACTTGTACAGCACAGGTCATCAAAATTCGTGCGAAACAGGGGAAATGTCAAGAAGAGTGGTACGTTCGTCGGTATGAAAGAAGGATTATAATGAAACGACTGGTGCGGCGGGCGTCTGTTTCCTGTCTGGACAAGGAAACTTGATCTTCGTCCGGGGAACTTGATACGCGGCCGGCGCGGTTCCACCAGCGCTAAATGGCTGATCTGTCGATTGCGATCGGATGACGCGAACACTTCGTATGTATATACGATAGTAATTTTAGGGCTGAAATTCAAAAGGTGCTAAGTGTATTTTTATGAGTTGAACTCGTTTATGTTCAATGGGAAAATTACAAGTAACTTAGATTTTTGTGGAATATTTTATTATAAGTTGCATTGTGAAATGATGTACATGGTGATGTCATGAAAATTCTTTTTTTTTTCTGTTAAAAAATTGAATCACTAGTACGTAGAGTTTTCATGAAAATACTCCATAATTTGCATTATAAAAAGATTTGTATGGTGAATATGTAAATTTTGTTGTATTTGTGTTTTTTTTTATAACAGTTTGAATTTGGGAATTCCGAATTTTCGGATTCAATTTTTGTTATTATTTTATTTTATACATAACTTAGAAATTTTGAAATTTTTGATAAAAATTTCCATGAAATGGAATTGATGTGTTCCCTGGATTTTTATAAAATACTTCATAATTTGCATCATTCAATTCATATTTATACCTTATCATTTTTTTATTTTTGTTTTATTATTATTATTTTTTTTTTTCATAAATGAAGACGCAAAAATTAAGTGGTATTTTTTTTATAAAAAATGTAAAAGAATTTACAAATTTTAAGTTTCTCGACGTTCTGAAAATCTAGATTTTGAATTCGATTGTTGATAAAAATGCCCGAGAATTCGTTTACAACTATTAATTTGGCATAGTTTAGTAGAATTCTTGAATCCTGAATTTTTGGATTCAATTCTTGTCATTATTTTATTTTATACATAACATAGAAATTTTGAATTTTGTGATGAAAATTTCCATGAACCGGAATTAATGTATTCCCTGGATTTTTATGAAATGCTTTATAATTTGCATTATTCAATTCATATTTATACCGTATAATTTTTTTTCCATTTTTTTTTTGTCATCAATGAAGACACAAAAATAGAGTTGTATTTTTTTTTTTTTTTTTTTTAAAAGAATTCACAAATTTTTAGTTTCTCGACATTCTGAAATTCTAGATTTCAAATTCGATTGTGGATAAAAATGTCCAAAAATTCAGTTTACAACTATTTATTTGGCATACTTTATCCGAATTCTTAAATCTTGAATTTTCAAATGCAATTTTCGTCATCTTATGCATAAATTATTTGTTTCTCTCAATTTGTAAATTCAAGAATGAAAAGCTCAACTATAAGAATTTTCAAAATTTCTCAAACACACATTTTATATCTATACCAAATCCAAGTTTTCAACTTCAGAATTTTCGAATTTGATACTTACCGTCATAATTTTATTTCACGTATACATAATTCAATTCAAATTCCTCTTAAATACCGTAAAACTGATTTTTGGACGAATCATGAAATCATGGCAAAAACGAAATCACGAAACGGAGTAATAAAGCAATAACGAAAACTGAAAAACACATTTAGACCGTGCGTAAGTTCACGGGGAATTAATTGATTCGTGTTGAGAGGCATTTCTGTGGTTTTAATGGCAAAGACAGCGCGGTGTTTCATTTCAAGACTTGTCCTTAACTGTAAACAGCCGATGAAACGGAGCCTCGTTGAACGAGAAACGAAGATCGTAAAGCCACTGGTCAACTGTACCTTCGGCAATTACTCGCTTTCCATTATTTCGCGAAGTTCCCGTGTTATTCGGGCTCGAATTTCTCCAATTTAACTCCCGCGAATCGCGAACATTTCGGCTCACTCAGATTCAGATTTCAGTCTGCCATTAGAAAACTGAATTAGGAAAGTGAAACTAATTTAGAGTTGAGCGATAAATATTAACTGGGTAATTGATTTAATTAAGGCTTGTGGAATTTGAATATAATCAAAATTCGGTAAAAAAGGAGTCCGGGGAGTAATTTTGTTCACTTTGCAAATTTTCCATTAGACAACGAAAATTCAATAACAAATTAAAATATTTTCAAAAATGTGTAATTTTCCTTAGTTAATCCTAAAAACCTCACCAAAAACTCCTGTAGACTCCCAAATTCCGCGCAATAATTGATGAAACAATAACCCCAAAATCGCAATTTTCATAAATCTTTCCCGCCATGTTTTCCGCGGCACCGCGAGTTGCGCGCGCAACTCCCCTCTTTCTCCCCAACGGCCCTCGGAACGGGTCTCAGCTTTCAGCCTGTCAGTCGCGGCTCGACTGCTCGCGTTGGTATTGCGTAAGTCGCGTTCGCGTTCGGTCGCGTATTTTTCGTAAATAAATCGTATCGAAGATCATAGTCTTTTAAAAAAACTCGTTGAACGAAACAATCGCCGTGGTCGCGGGGCTGGGAAAAACCCCAGTGCGTCGTCGAAAGTGTTGAAAAGTGTGATTGTCGCAAGTGCCATTGTTGACAAATCCAGCGTGCAGGATCGTTTTCCCGGAACATCGACCGCCGAGCCTCGCACACACGCGCACACACACATAAGGTTCGTCTGGTTTTCCCATATTTTCTCGAAGTCCGAGCGGAATTTCACGGAAAAAACGTGATCTCGGCCGGGATTCGACTTTTACATGTTTAAATTGCGGGGTTGGGAAAAACGTTGTCTTTCGGGATCTTGGTGTAATGGTCAGAAACACTGAAATGCGTATATTGTATGAAATAGCAGGTTGATGAATGATGATGAATGATGAAACTGCAGGTTGTTCTGGAAATCATTTTTTTATTTTTGAAGAATTTTTACGGGTTTTTAGATTTCTTTGGGGATCGGAGATTTTTTCGATGTTATGATTGGTGTAGCGGTTTTTTGACGGTTATTTTTTGCCAATTAGAGATTTTACAGTTCCGTGATGGAAATTCGTGGAAAATTGAAGGGAATTCGAGATTGTTGATTGTGTTATGGAGTTGACATATATTTTGAGGTCTTTTTTTGATTTGATTGGGAATTTGAGGATGGGTAGAGGATTTTTTATTGTTTTTATGATCGGTGTAACGGTTTTTTTTGGCGGTTATTTTTTGCTACTTGTAAGTTTTACATAAAAGATGGAAAATTGCGGGAAAATCGAGATTTTTTATTCTGTTTTAGAGTGCGCAGATATTTTTTAAGGTAGTTTTTCGGTTTGATTGAGAATTTGAGGATGAATAGTGAATTTTTCGTTGTTGTTATGGTTGGTGTAACGGTTTTTTTGGCGGTTCTTTTTCGCCATTCGTAAGTTTTACATAAATGATGGAAAATTGGGGGAAGTTCAGGATTGTTGATTCTGTTTTAGAGTTTTCAGATATTTTTCAAGCTAGTTTTTTGGTTTAATTGAAAATTTGAGGATGAATAGTGCATTTTTCGTTGTTGTTGATATGGTTGGTGTAACGGTTTTTTTTTGCGGTCATTTTTGCCATTTTTTTTGCGGTCATTTTTGCCATCTGTAAGTTTTACATAAATGATGGAAAATTGCGGGAAATTCAGGATTGTTGATTCTGTTTTAGAGTATACAGATATTTTTTAAGCTAGTTTTTTGGTTTGATTGAAAATTTCAGGATGAATAGTGAATTTTTCGTTATTGTTACGGTTGGTGTAACAGTTTTTTTGACGGTTATTTTTCGCCATTTGTAAGTTTTACGTAAATGATGGAAAATTGCGGGAAATTAGGGATTGTTGATTCTGTTTTAGAGTTTTCAGATATTTTTTTAACTAGTTTTTTGGTTTAATTAAAATTTTGAGGATGAATAGTGCATTTTTCGTCGTTTTTGTTGTTATGGTTGGTGTAACGGTTTTTTCGGCGGTTATTTT
>JAPYZK010001988.1:0-15500 GCA_030522785.1 Platygaster equestris | reverse complement strand
CGTATTTACGCGAAACTCATTAATCATTTCCACAAGCCTCTTTTTGGGTCAAAAAGGAAAAAAAAAAAGGCTTTTGGGTCAGATTAGCTGAGTTTACTATGCACCAAGTCATTGATGCTTTGTCATTTTTGGTTTGGGTCCCTTGAGGTGTATACCTGATGTTGTTTCAACCCCTCTTAACACTCTCTTGCTAAAGACCACCCAGTTTACTAAAGACCCCCGATACAAGCGCTGTAGCCCGTTCCACCTAGACTTGAATTATTTTCTGTGAATATATTCGATTTGTTGATTTTACATGTTTTTCAATGCTTGGTTTTATCAGTAGAACTCACTTAATGATGTTCTTGGGACAGATGATCTTTGAGGACTTGAGACACAAATCAGTAAATTCGTAAAATTTGTGTTGCAAATTGTTAGTTATTATCATATTTTTGTCCAGTTTGAGTTTTTTTAAATGGTCATTACAAAATTGTAAACTCAGTAAATGTAATGTATTGAATAGTAATATAACTGGATTTAATTTTAAAATACCTTGGATTTTGCTTCTTATACTTCTATATACTCTTAAAGCTTAATTATCACGAACTTTATGTATTTATATTATTTCATGTTACAGATGCCTACCAATATCAAGTTGCAAAGCTCTGACGGAGAAGTCTTTGAAGTTGACGTGGAAATTGCGAAATGTTCCGTAACAATAAAAACCATGTTGGAGGATTTGGGCGTCGACGAAGATGACGAGGAAGTGGTGCCTCTTCCCAATGTCAACTCTGCGATTCTCAGGAAAGTCATCCAGTGGGCCACGTACCACAAAGACGATCCGCCACCACAAGAAGACGATGAGAACAAAGAAAAAAGAACTGACGACATCAGCTCCTGGGACGCTGATTTCCTCAAAGTAATTACCGCAAAAACTTGAGTCGATTCTCAAATATTACATGTCTATACAGTATAATTTCTTATCTTGCTCACTTAATCATCATATAAATGTAAATGAAATGAATAATCTATTTCTATTATGAATTTTGAAATGCAGTGAAAGAATATGGAAATTAAATCTTCAGAACTGACATCATTGTTTCTTAAGATCTATGTAACACTTGAAAAATAAACTAAATGACTAATAATTTGAATTTTTCATATTTAGGTTGATCAAGGAACTTTGTTCGAGTTGATCCTTGCTGCAAACTATCTGGACATCAAAGGATTGTTGGATGTTACCTGCAAAACCGTAGCTAACATGATCAAAGGAAAGACACCTGAGGAGATTCGTAAAACATTCAACATCAAAAACGACTTTACGGCGTCCGAGGAAGAGCAAGTTCGCAAAGAAAACGAGTGGTGTGAAGAGAAGTAAAAGGTTTCACCCTTGTACTTTTTATTGAAATCTTTAATTTCTACATGACTACTTACGCGATTCCATTATCTATGTTATTTTGCTGGAAAAAGATGTGTCGCCACTGCGCAAAAGTGAATTGAATCAATCCACTGCGAAAATTTTATGATTCTAAAAAACATCTGAAGCGACACAGTGTATCTTTTAACTTGACCACTTTTTTTTGAAAAACAGCATATTTAGTTTACTGGTTTTTAGTATTGAGCACACTACTGTAATTTTGATTTGATGACAACCTTAGTGCCAATTTGGTGCACCTTTCCCTTTCAATGGCTTTTTTGTACCCTTCGAAATTCATGTAACTTCAAAGTGTGTTGAAAATTTCTGTATTCCTTGGAACAAAAACAATAAAAACATTCAACTAGAATATTTTGTGTTGGACGAATGAATTTTTATTCATTTTTACATAATCTTACTCAGTAATCAATTCTAAGAATATTGATCATGCTCGGTTGTATTGGAAATATGGCCCATCATTGGATTTGACATGCAGAATAGTAATCCACGTTGGAAAAAAAATATTCATATAAGAACGCTGAAGAAGCACAGATAGAACAGGGTAACTTGTACTACAAAGTTTGAAAATGAACTGACAAATTTCAATAACAGTTGTTACTTCTATGCAAAACTTATCCCATTCTCTAGCATTCCTATCCAAAATTTTTCGCTTTTCTTTATTCCAAATAAACTGTAATAAATCTTTGTAAGGTTCTTAACTTGGACAAGGTTTTATACGTTCGGAATAGTTTTCGTCGCGATGGATGAACATGATGAAACTTATTACGCGGAGAATTGTATAATTATTCAATGTTTTCAGTCGTATTTTTATTTTTGTACTAAATGTAAATATCTGAATTGGCTTTTGGGTTATTCATTTGTTTTAAATTTCAGATTTTTCTAAATACATTCGAGAACCGCATCAATTCTACTTAGTAAATGCATACAAAACGCAAATCAAAATGCATATAATAGTTACTATTTTTTGTATAAAAAGCATAGTTTGATTTCAACCACAAATATAAAACAAACCGCTGCAAAAACTGAAAGTTTTTGGTCGAGAATTTTCTTTTCCTGAGAATCAAAATTTCTCATCACAAGACAAGAAATCTTGAATAGCCTACATACTGATTCGAAAGATAAATTTTTTGAGTTTATAAAATTCTTTCCCTCCTCCCACATTTCATACTTTGAAAACAAGAAAACCCTAGAATTCTATTCCATGCAAAAAAAATACCCAACCAAAAAATACAAATTGTCGAGATTTCGCACAGCACACTGGAATTAACATTGACAATAGAATATAACTAATTTGCTCTCAACTTTAAAGTTGCGTAAGATAATTGTTGCATAACGAGTTTAAAAAAAATGCAGAACACAGGTTTCGCCTGTAATTTTTTCCAAATCCAAAAAGCACAAATTGAATGAAGTGGGAAAAATAACCCTTTGACGCGTATATTTCGTTGCGCAGTATCGATAATACTAACATGAGAATAATTATATTATTTTCAAAAAACATGGTGGCAGTGGTGTTTATGTACATTCTATGATGAAAAATAAGTAGAGCCTAGGGCTAGACCCAGACGCTGAGGGACTCGTTTGGGTTGGCTCGCAGAGTGCAGTTATGTTGAGACCCATGGTGGCGCTTGACAAGGGCGCGGAACTCAGCGGGCGTCGAAGACCAACGACGGTGACGTGGCTTCGAGGACTCGCACTCGAGCAAGCCCAGGGGCAGGCCCACCTCCGTGTGACAGCCCACTTTTGGCGTCGAGACCACGCTCGGCAAACCAATCTACAACGACAAAAGCCCATTTTCATACATATTCTGTGGAAATTATCAAATTTTTCCAATATCAGAAAATTCAGGAAAACTTGGAAGTGTCAAGGATTCTTGTGAAAACTTTGCTCAGGAAAATTTTCGTTTTTTTTCATCTTTTAAAGAGTTACGACATTTTGAAGAAAATACGTCTAAAATGATTAACAATTAATTAACATGTGAAAACTGTTATAGATAAGAGGGGAATTATAAAGATGCAGAAAAATGTCATCTTTGAGTGGAATATTTATAAAATATTTTTATACAATCTCAAAATATATTTGCAAAATGTGAAAATCATTTTTCTCATTTTGTGACCATGTTAATTCATTGATTATTAACCTCTTGGAAGGAGCTGAGGGAAGAAAATCCACTTTCGTCCTCGGCGCTGCTGATGCTGCTGTTGGCGCGGGTGGCCCGTTTCGGGGGCGGCGGGGGTGGAGGCTTGTCTTCAGCTTCGTTGACGGTTTCAGTGGTGCGACCCAATTCCGGTTCCCGCATCGCCAAAAGGGACTGCACTGTTCGCATTAACCTGTGAATACACAAATTATTGTACTTCCAGAGTTAAATCATACTATTACATATTATACTCAGTTGATCGAATAATTACAATTTTTGTTGACCTAAACTCTCTCCAACTTATTATTTTACAATTTCTTGCATTTCTACATTTTTTTTCTTGGATCTTCAACATTTTTGATTTTGTAGCATTTTCACGTTTCGAAATTTTGAGCATTTTATGTTGACAATGCATGAAAAATATTTACAATAATTTCAAAAATTGAACATATACTAAAACTATAGAATTTCTGAAAAATTATCAGTGGATACTGATTATTTCAAACAAATGCAGTGTTTAATGCATTTTTCCAACCGGTTATTTTAGACATGTTTGAAGCTAGTGAAAAAGCAACGAAATTGAGAAAATTTGTAAATTGTTGATACACGTCACATGGATATTAGTATCAAGTTTTATGATGACACGTGAAATAAAAAAAAAAGATGAAAATATGAACCATTTTTTTCTATTTAAACACGAAAATTAAGTTCGGAAATTGAAAATCAAAATACAACAAAAAAAAATTTAGCAAAATAATCAATTAATCATATAGTGTTTGTTTTAACAAACACTATATGATTAATCATAGTATATATATGATTAATCATAATCAATTTATCATAGTGTGCATGTTTTAACAAGTAATTTTTGAAAATTTATAAGCTATTATACAACAACAAAAATGTCGAAAAGCCAATCAATCATAATAAATGAACGAAAATTATTTATTTTATATCTATAAAGTTTATTTTGGATTCAAAAAAGATTGAATCTAAACATCGAAATTCAAAAAAAATTTTCGTATTTTTTGACATTTTTTTTAGTTCAAACAAATGTTCATCAGTATAGAACAAATTGTTTTTGTTTCATAAATTTATGAACGATGTTTTATAAATTTATAAACTTATAATATATGTGACGTGCGCCGAAGAAAGGGGGCTTACTCTGCATGGCATGATTTTACAGGACGAGTGATCGCAGCTCAGCCTGTGCATTGGAGACATAGGAGAAAGGGAACTTCAACAAAAGTTCTGCTCCAAAATAACGCTCAAATAAGTTTTTTGAATGTTTCATTTGAAAGAGCAAGTGACAAACTATCGATTCATGTAGAAATCTAAAAATTGATTTTTTCAGAGTAAGCCCCCTTTCTTCGGCGCACGTCACATATGTTATATGATATATGTAATTATAATTTATAAATAATGTTTTACAAATTTATAAACTTCATTTTGGATTCAAAAAATATTGAATCTAAACATCGAAATTCACAAAATTTTGTCAAATTTTTGGACATTTTTTTTTTATTCAAAAAAATGTTCATCAATATAGAACAAATTGTTTTTGTTTTATAAATTTATGAATAATGTTTCATAAATGTATAAACTTATACTATAATATCTTGTATGTATAATATATTGTTATAATATATATATATTATATGATATATATAATTATAATTTATAAATAATGTTTTATAAATTCATAAACTTTATTTTGGATTCAAGAAAGATGGAATTGGAACATCGAAATTCGAAATTTTTTTTCGTGTTTTTTGACATTCTTTTTAATTCAAAAAAATATTCATCAATATAGAAAAAATTGTTTTTGTTTTATAAATTTATGAATAATGTTTTATAAATTTATAAACTTTTATTATAATATATTATACATATAATATATTATTATAATATATGTTATATGATATATATAATTATAATTTAATAATGTTTTATGAATTTATACATTTCATTTTGGATTAAAAAAAGACTGAATCTGAACATCGAAATTCACAAAATTTTGTCGAATTTTTGACATTTTTTTCATTCAAAAAAATGTTCATCAATATAGAACAAATTGTTTTTGTTTCATAAATTTATAAATAATGTTTTATAAATTCATAAAATTTATTTTGGATTCAAAAAAGATAGAATCTAAACATCGAAATTCACAAAACTTTTCACATTTTTCGACATTTTTTTGAATTCAAAAAAATGTTCATCAATATAGAACAATGCGTTTTTGTTTAATTATCACGATTAATCGGCTTTCCCAATTTTTTTTTCAAATTTCCAAAAAATACGACAAAATTCGAAGTGCAAAAAGTAAATACAAAAAAAAACTAACTTCAAAAACTGAACTACAAAGAAAACAAAAATTTGTTATATTTGATCGAAAACACTTTTTGTCTACTATTTTTAAAGTTCCAGTCAACTATGACAGGGCCCCTGAATGCACCTGTAAGCTTCCTGGGAGAGCTTGGCAGGGGGCACGTCGTCAGGGTTGATCTCCAGCTGCTTCGGTGGTGCCTGGTAGTGATTCTGCTGCTGACAATGAGCCGCTGTCTTGGGGACGGTGGGCGAGTTGGCGTTGTTCCTGCGCTGGAGGACTGACCAGGTAACGGCGCTCATCGACGATATCTGGGTGACCGACTTGGCACGCACGAACTTGGAGTTGCCCGAGGAGGTGGACGTGGAGGAGGCCGAGGAGCAGGAAGACGCGGAGGAGGAGCGACTGTCGTCGTGCTCGTGGACCGCGTGGACGCTATGGCTCCGGGGCATTTCTCGCTGCTGCTGAGCCGCCCGGGGCGACTGCAGCAGGGCCCGCTCGGCCATCACGCCCAAGCTCTTGTGGGCCCGCTCCAAGAACCGCGCCACCTGCTCCATCAGCGAGCGGTACATTTCCCGGTTCGACTCCATCTACAATCATTTCACGTTCCTCAGCACGTTTTTTACAGCATTTTTCGAAGTTTACAAAAATATGCATGAACTCGAAAATTCAGGAATGTCAACAATTTTTATTTTAATTTTTTTCGATTTCCATAGATTTTTTGTACAATTTTTTCGAATTTACGAAAATTATAGATAACTCGTGTAATCTTCAATTTCTACGAACAATTTTTTTTGCAGTACGAAATTTATTGATTTGTTCATAAAAATATCTCCAAATTTACAAATTTAATAATTACAAAATTTCAATATCGAAAATTTCTGCACGATGATTTCGAAATTATAATTAATATCTATGAATTTCGGGGGGCACAGGTACTGAAATTGAAATTTTTTAATTTTGATACTTTGATATTCAATCGTTCATAATGCTCAACATTTTCGGAATACTGAAAACTTTCGAAATTCCAGAATAATTGAAATATTTTAAATACTCGTAACTTAGAAAATTCTTAGAATTCTCAAAAATTTGAAAATTAGAAAAAAAATTAAAAAAATTTTCAAAAATTTTACAATTACGTATCTAAATTTTATAAATTCTCGGAACGATTAAACATTTTCGAATTTTTTATATCGTAGAATTCCAGTTCACAGAAATTTTGAGTTTATGATGAAATTTTCAAATTACGATACTTGGATATTCAATCGTTTGAAAATTAGCATTAAAAAATGTGAAAATTCGATAACTCAAAAAAGGTATCTTTGAAACATAAATACTTGAACATTCAATATTAAAAATGTTGACACTTAAAAATAGAAATTTCAAGATACAAAAAGTATAAAATTGCGAAATTCACACCTCCAAAAATTTTGGCGTTTCAATCCAAAAGTGTGTAAGCTGTAATAAAAAAAGTCCCAGAAATAATTGATTTACATTTCGAAATTGTATATATTAAATTATATATATTATATATAAATATTTATATATTATTATACAGAAATTATAAATTATAAAATATAAAAATATTTAAAATTCTTGAAACTTTGTGAATCCTTGTACATCACCAAATTCTACACAATGGTGAAAATTCTAAAAATTTTCAAAATTGTCAACATTTTCGGAGTTCTGAAAACTTTTGAAATTCCAGAATAATTGAGATATCTAAAGTACTCGTTACTTCGAAAGTTCTTAAAACTCTCAAAATTCTTTAAATTCAAAAAAATTTTTTTTTTCAAATTTTCAGTAATTTCACAATTACCTATCTAAATTTTCGAAATTCTCGAAAGTATCAAAAATTTTCGAATTTTTCATATCGTAAAATTCCAGTCAACAGAAATTACGATTTTATAATGAAATTTATATTTTTATATGAAAACCAAACCAGGGCAGCGCACGTAAAATACGGACGTCTGGACAGCCTAATTTATATTTTATAAAAGCTTCGAAAATTTCTTCTGAGTCCAAAATTTTCCTTTTATTTCCCAAATTCAAATAAAACGCTGAGATTGAAAGAAAATGAAAACCTTGCTGAAAAAAAGAACGTTTCTACAATTTAGACAAGTTAACATTGCAAATCATTTTTTTTTTTTTCATCATTTCATAAAGTATCTTATAAAAGTCAGATTTACTAGGGGAGGTTTGAAAAATCCTCTGAATCTCTGATTTCCAAGAAATTGATAGAAATATAATAATAATATAACAAAAAAAACATAAAAATGAAAAAAAGGGTGAAACCTGTTTGAGCTGCCACTGGAGTGTATCGACCTGGGTCTGGAGGCACACGTTGTCGATCACCTCGACGTGCACGGGAACGCTGTTGTTGTTGCTGCTGTTGCTGTTGCTGCTACTAGCCAACGCACTCTGTAGCCGCCGATTCTCCGCCGCCAAAGACTCGCACTGCTGCAAATATTACAACAATTCAATTTCAACAGTTCGCGGCGAAGCAACGACAAAGGGCAATTCGAAAAAAGCCTCCCTCCCCCCACAATTGTACAACAACGCTCGCCATGAATAATTCAGTCGCATTTTCTCCGCCTCGGCGTTTTTCCCTTGCTCGTAAAATTGCGGAACAGGTTCCGATGCTCAAAATGCGACATCAGAAAAGGGAAAAAAGCTTCCCTGCCAACCCTCCGATGTAATCATAATAATTATTACCAAGTTTTCTTCTACTCGAAAGAGCAAGAAATTAATTCCAGAATTTTTCCCAATTTCAAGTTGAGACCCTGCCAAGCTCGATGATACTGTTTTTTTGGTGTCCTATATTTGATTGAGAAAGTTGTTTTCGAGTTGAAAATTTCGGGATTTCAAATTTGGGGAATTTTCTTATTCATATTTGAAAATTAAGAAATTTGGATTCGAAAATTCGAAATATTGCGTAGTTATTGAAGAATTAAAAAAAATTAAACTAATAACAGTTGAGGTTTGGATGAATATCGTTTTCTGAATTTTATTTTGTTCGAAATTGAAAAGAATTTTAAATTCAAAAAATTTTATGGATTACATTATTGGATTGGGTAAATTTTCTAACCTGAATTTCGACCGAGAAAAATCCTGAACTTCTATTATGAAAATCAACGAATTTCACAATAGAAGTAATAAATGTAATAATAATTTAATAATAATGATAATAGTAATAGAAGTAATAAAATTCAGTATTAGTACCTGAATTTGAAAATTTCAATTTTTGGGAAACCGGACTTCGCCATAAATGTAGTTATTCTTAAAATACTCGCAGTTTTTTTAAAAACCGAATTACCCTAGTGATTTTAGTTTTTATAAAAATCTTATAAAAAATTTTTATACAAATTTTTATAAGGTCGTTTTTATGAAAGTTTTATAAAATTTGCATTTTTTGTAAAGTAGTTTCATAAAAGTTTTATAACAAAAAATTTTTGTTATAAAAATTTTTTTCGACATTTTTAAAAATATGCAAAAATTTTTCTAACCTTTTTTGGATCATTTTGCTGATGTATATACCATTTTTCATTAGTTTCTGAGGCTCTAGTTCAAATTTCGTTTCGAAAGGAATTAAAAAATTTTTTGGAGGCAGCGAGATTTGAACTTGTGACCTTTGCATCAGGAATCCGATAGTCAATTTTCTTGTCCATCAAATCTATATCAATATAGATGCTTATTTTCAATTCGAGTTAAAGAATGTTCAAATCCTGCAAAATCATATGTTTTTATGTTTTATAATTGCTAAAAAACGTTACGAACATGATTTTTTATTCCCTTGTGTAATAAAAACGTATTAAATATTACTGTAAGAGAAATTCCTTTTATCAGGAAAGTTTTTTTATAAAAATATGAAACTTTTTATAAAAATCGAGAAGTTTTCAAAAATAAAGGTTTTATAAGAAAATTTGTAGGCTTTCAATTGTTTTTATAAAAAAACAGATGAATTGTGTGAAATTTTGACAGATTTTATAGTAACATTTATTTGTATCAAGTTTCAATAAAACCACTTTATAAAAATCGAAAATGTTATAAAACTTTCATAAAATCGACCTTACAAAAAAAAAGAATTTTTATAAATAATTCACCGATTTTATAAAAAAGTTGCCTGTTTTTATAAAAACTACAATCACTAGGGGAGTTTCAACCGAGAAAAATCCTGAATTTCTATTCAAGAAATCAACGAATTTCAATCGTATAAAATTCAATTTCAGTACCTCAACTTGAAAATTTCAATTTCTTTGAACCAGACTTCGCCATAAATGTATATTTACCCTCAAAACACTCGAAAAATTTTTAAAAATCTTATCACACATTTTCATCATTTTGAATTTTCATTTAAACCGAAAAAAAATGTTTTCACCGTCCTCTTCGTTAATTGACCGAACCTGGTCATCTCTTATTCTTAAAAAATTCCTTTTATTCCTGATTGTTTGAAGACTTGGAATTTCGGCCGATAAATCGGTGGATTTGATGCCGCGAGTGGTTTCGCGCCTCGCCCACATGCCGGGGAGCACGTATCGAACGAATTGGATGGATTCCCATGGATCGGCGTGGATGGGCTTGGCGCGCCACGAGTATCAAAGTACAAATCGATGATCGTGAGACCTTTACCGCGGCAGCATCATCGGAGCAAAGGCATCTCGACTTAACGGCATCTCGCGACTCCGTGCATGCCTATCGCGTATGCACACGCGTGCTGCCTGTATTACTGCGCCAGGAATCAGGATAGTTACTGGGTAGTGGAGCGCGCGCCATTCAGCAACGGCACCGACAGTTTTCACATTTTTCCACGGGAAAACTGGAATTCCCCCATATCGGCGCGGAATGTCTCTCGAGCTGCTGCACGGAGAGCCTGCCCGGCTGTATATCATAGGGACGCAAAAAACGAAGAATGCGATGAAAACAAGGGCCACTTGGCGCAGAAAGAAGAAGAAGAAGAAGAAGAAGCCTTGGTGGAATAAGGTATTGTGCACCAAGGGCAGGAAGTGGGCCATTTCAGCGAGGGCGAGGTTATTATCACCGAAATTATCATTTCAACTTTTTCAGCATTTTTAATTGTTTTTGAGTAGTTAGCGAAAAAAAGGTCTTTCGAATAACAATGTTGAAAATTGCATTATATACATATCAAGGGAGGGGGGGGGGGGGGGGGGGAGAAAACCACTCGACATTTAAAAAAAACTGATAAATTTTTTCAGCAGATCCGCGAAGTAATGAAAATTTTGAATATTTTAATAATATGAAGTGTTGTGTATGAGAAGAATTAAAAATGTCTCCCTGACAAAGAAATTGCAACTTTCGTAGGTTGCAGGTTTATAAAATTCATGAAATTTTTAAATTATGAGAAAATGATGACAGTTACTAAATCTTTAAGCATTACAAAAGTGTTCGAAAATGAGAAAGTTTTCAAAGTTTTTAAATTTAGAAAATTTATAAAGTTTGACATTTATTAGGATGATTGAAATAGTCCACAATTTTCTTAAAACTTCAATCATTTTAAGTGTTTTTAAAATTACTCGAAATCTTACGATTTCGAAAATGTTCAACATTTTCAAGTTTTTTGAAATTTTTGATAAGTTCATAATTCACGAATTCTTCCAAATTAAAAAAATTGAAAAAATCAAATTCCCAAAAATCTAAGATATCTCCTAAATCAAACAATGAATAAAAATTTTCAAAATCCTTAAAATTGTGAAAATTCTCAATAATTTTAAAATTCCCCACAATTTCAAACATTATACAACTCTCCCATTTTTCACAATTCTCCAAATTTCAAAACTTTCAATATTTACGTAAACGACTGAAATGCAAACTAAAAATTTGAGGGCTTGGAAAGCAGAACGCAATGGGCGCGTGACCCTTGGCTGCCTAGGAAAATCGTTTCACAAGGATTGTACCGATTTAGAAGTGTTGCCTAAGGAGGATGAGCCACGGTTTTGTAAAGCCGAATATTGAATACTAACTGAAACATTGTTTGTATGAATTTGTAATAATATAAATTATATTGAGTAATTTTCGAGCAATTGAAACCTGCATTTTTATTGCACATACTTTGCCTAATCGATATTTTTTAGACTATTTTCCCTAGTGAAAGAAAATGTCATTTTTCCAGAAGTGAAAAAATTGGTAGACGGGTGAATTGAGCGAGACGGGCCTGTTCTTGGGACGGGTGAATTTAACGAGACGGGCCTGTATTGTGGGACGGGTGAAATGAGCGAGACGGGCCCGTATCGGGATGGGTGAATTGAGCGAGACGGACCTGTACGGTGGGACGGGTGAATTATGTAGAGAGACGGGCCTGTATCGTGAGACGGGTGAATTGAGCGAGCGAGACCCAACATCGTCCCACAACATAGTAATGTGGGCTGATCGGATTTCACAATATTATATCGAACTTTTTGAGTTTTGGCATGCTAATAAAAAGCGGTTTGTCGGGGCTTTTTGTACTTTTTTGTATGGGACTAGTTGGATATGTGATTTAAATCTGACCGACTGTTGAATTGGATTGATATCAGTATTTTTTGTGATTTAAAACAATAGACTTATTTCCATCCTGTATTGCCCGACAACCTTTTTTACTTTTTTTTTTTTTTGTGGATTAACTATTTTAAAACTATGAAGTGAACGATGTAAAACTTTAAAACGTCGAAGAAATTAAAGACATTTTTTCCCGAAAACCCCCCTCCTGCAGATATTTTCTGCCCCTAATACAATAAATACTGAAATTCGATGACTCAATCAAATTTCATAATTCACCATTTTTTAAACATTGCCCTAAAAAACCGAAAACACAAAGACTCTCGTTTCTTCGGTTTACCACTCCAGTGGGTGTAAACTGTTTGAAAAAAGTTGCAAAAGAGAGAGAGAGAGAGCTGGAGCCAGATCAGTCTTCGGGAGGAGTCTTTCGTGAGGAGATAATATGTGAGAAATGCAGAGACAAGAACAAAGGCCTTTCACTGGCACGGGGCGCGAAACTGAGCGAGTCCATGCCTCTCGAAAAGTACATGCGCCAGCAGTCCTATTACAAGTATTGCTTGCATTTTATAGTGCACACATTCCGCCGTCCCAATTTAAAAAAGCCATACCCGCATTCGCCACAAAGCTTATTTTCTCATTAGAGATCGACAAAAAGTAACTTAGCAACTGCAGATAACGCTTTTTCAAATTAGGACGGCAGCTGATTCGCATACCATACGTGCACGCAAATACTCGATACGAATCCGTTTAATGGGATTTTCCATTAATACGACTCGCGAAGCTCTCAAAGTTGTTCCCACAGATATCGGCGCTGGCTCAATCAATCGCGAAACTATAGTTATATCGAAATTTGAAAAAAAAAAAAATGATCAGTTTTGTCAGCAGATCCGCGAAGTAATGCAAATTTTGAATACTTTATTAATATGAAGTTTTGTGTATGAGAAGAATAATTAAAAATGTCAATCTGACAAAGAAATTGCAACTTTCGTAAGTTGCAGGTTTATGAAATTCCTGAGATTTTCAAATTATGAGAAAATGATGACCGATACTAAAATTTTGAACATTATAAAAGTGTTTAAAAATGCTAAAGTTTTCAAAGTTTTTAAATTTGCGAAATTTATACAGTTTGACATTTACAAATGTTTAAGGATTATCGAAATAGTATACTTTTTCAAAATTGTTATAATTTTCGGAACTATTCTTGAAACCTTGCAAATCATTACAATTTCCGAAAATTTCAAAACTATTGAACTGAACAAATGTTTGTAAATATTTGAATTTTAGAATTTTCTGAGATTTTTTTACTTTTTCAAATTCCTGCAAATTTACGAAATTCGTAAAACTTACGAAATTTCCGGAAATAACGAAATTCAAAAAATTATTCCAATTTTAAAAAATATCAAAATCTACAAATTCATCAAAATTATCAGTCTTCAAATTTTCGAACATTTTCAAAATTATAATTATGAAACTAAAAAATTTTTTTTAATCTTCGGATTCTGATATTTTGCAAAATTTTCATTTTCTAATTTTAAGGTTCCTCGAAATTTTAGGAATCCGAATAATTTACTGCATTTTTCAAAAATTACAAAATTCCATTTCTCATCATTTCAATAGTTTTAAATGACAAAAACTTGCGGAATATACAAAATAATATATTATTTTACGCGCATCCTCGTATTCCAAACTCCATCACGATTTCACATGATTCTCGATCAAAATTGAGAAAACTTGGATTTCACGACGATTTCGGAATTTTTCAATTACACCGATTTCTATAAAATAATTCTTAAAATTCTACAGTCTGAATTTTTACAGGAAAAAGCTAACTAAACTTTCTCACCTACTAATGGTGAGAAAGTTATGAAAAATAATTCTGAAAAACTTCAAATTCTAGAATTCACATACTCGTTTCACTCTGTAGTACTTGTAAGTATATCTCCAAAATGCATAGTGCACGGAGAAAACAGTATGGTTACTCCAACCATATAAATAATAAACATCTATTTGCGCCAACCATATATATGGTTTGTACAACTATATCTATGGTTGTTACGACCATATCTATGGTTGTAAAAGCCATACATATGATTGTCGCAAACGTTACGATTTATATGGTTGAGGCAACCATATTGTTTCCTCCGTTTACATAAAACCATGTGGTTCTGTTAGGGCACCATGATATATATCATATACAGTAAAACCTCTCATACTGTCCACTACCTGTCACTGTCTCCTCTCATACTATCCCATCAAACCCTGTGGTTGACCTGTGGACAATATGAGAGGCTGACAAGGATGGAGAGTGGACAGTATGAGAGGTTTTACTGTACAAATATTATCTACATGGGCAGTATACTTGGAAAAAAAAGATATGCCTCAAAGCATTTTCGTTTGGCATTTCCATACAATGGCGGGAAAAGATCGAAAAGCCGACAAGTTGCGAGATGTATCCGGCGATGAACGAACGTACCAAGGACGATCAAGAACAATAGCTTCGTAATATTATAGTATTATAATGATGAAGGGTTTTGGCGCCCATACTACCAAATAATCAAACAATCTGCGCGTATATTTTTTTTCCACTTTTTTCAGCGACGAAAAAAAACAGCTCGTTCGCGGATGGTCGACAGTAAATTTTTCGTTTCCCGTGGAAATGGCGCCGCTTGCGCCGGATCACGCATGGTCGCTCGTCCGCGTCCGAAAAACCGTGTCCGACGTCGCCCGATACGCTCGTTGCCCGGATTTTTCGACCTCTCTCTCCCTCACTGCCAATTTCTTTTTTCTTTTGATACAATCCTCTAAAGGGCTAACATTCCTGGCCATTTTTTACGTAAATGGTGGTCACGAAGTCTCATGGGAAAATTAATTCCCGTCATAAATATTCATTCATATTCCCAAGTTTTCGGGCGAAAATTTATAGTTTAATCGTCGAATTTTCGGTACATATATATAATAATATAAAGCTGCCAGGCTCGAGGATGTGGGTTCGAATATCCTGGCGGGGTCAGATTTTTTTCTGTAGCTTTTCTGCTCAGAAAAAAATTCTCTGATTGCCAATAGGACAATTCGAACTTACATCCGAGCTATACCGTCACTTGGTTTTCCATGGTTTCCCAAGTGAGTCAATGGGG
>JAPYZK010001987.1:0-15944 GCA_030522785.1 Platygaster equestris | reverse complement strand
CAAGCATTTTAACATTCTCGAAATCTCCAACATTTTTTATAAATTTGGAAATTTTTAAAATTATTTTTTTGCAGAATACTTAGAATTCTGAAAAAATTTCAAAATCTTCGAATTACTTAGAATTTTTACATAACTCTTACAGTTTTTAGAATTTGGAAGTACTGAAAATTTGAAAAACTTCCAAAATTTTTCAAACAACCAACGTTCAAAAATTCCGAATATCCAAAAAATTGCGACTATTCTTCGAATTACAATAATTATCCTCAATTTCATGAAAATTCCGTAATTTTTTAAATTTTCATAATTTTTCCAAATAATAGTCAAATTTTGAAAATTTGAGAATATTCAAGAAATATCTCAAATTATTATCGTTGTTGATAAAAAATTTCCAACCGCTCCCTCCCAATGAAAACCTGTATCCGCCCTTGGATAAACTAACCAAAATAAAAAATTTCCAACCGCTCCCTCCCAATGAAAACCTGTATCCGCCCTTGGATAAACTAACCAAAAATGACTATAAAAATTGTTATAAAAACTCCAAATAATTATCATCAAGCCCCCACCCCTCCCCCCGACCCCGCAAAAACACAAGCTAATAAAATCAATCCTCCCAAAACCCCCAGAAAACCACCCAAACCATAGGAAACTGCTTCGACTTCAAAAACCGAAAAGAATGGGCAAGAAAAGAAATGCAGCGCGGCTTGCCCCCCCCCCTGAACGAACCCAACAAGGTAATCCCCCCCCAATTCCCTCCCCCCCCCCCCCCCGCCTCTTCATAAAAACACCCATCGAATTTCCCCCAGATCGACTACATAATCCAAAAAATCGCGAGCATGCAGTCCTGCAGCAAATCGGAGGAAACGTCAAAAAGCTTACCGGAACTGAAAAGCGACTCTCTGCTTCGAAATTTCGGGGACGTCGGGACCGTTTTGAAAATGTTTAATTACATCAATTGCGAGTACGAGAAGCTGGAGAAAATACAGGATCAACAATACGCGAGAGTGCGTTTTCCTTTGTCCGCGGCCCCATTGTCGCTTTCATTGTGCACTTCCGCGGAATATTAAATATCGTTTTCTTCATTGTTCAGGTCAAGGAAATCCACACAATGACGAAAATGAAATTGCAATTGCTGGAGAACCGGGCGGGAAAAAATAAAGCTCGCCTCGGGGAGAAATGGAGGCAAGTTTACGAAGGCCGGAAAGCTCGCGAGCTCGAAAGTGTTTCGGTATCGGGGAGCGAAAAAACGGAGAATAACGCGACGAACGAGCTTTCCGGAGACGAACTGGGGGACTTGCACGAATTGGCACTTAAACAGTTCAAACAAGTTTGCGAAATCAAATCAATGCTGCAGAAAGAGTCGCTCGAGTGTAATGAATAATTGGATTTCGCACCTTTTGAAAATCAATCGCTTTTACTGGGGGATTCGATAACCGAACAACGCCGATTACCGACAAACGACGAGAAAGAGTTCATTGGAACGTGGTTTATTTTCACTTTTTCACAGTGGCTTTTTTTTTGTAATGTTGCGACTAGCGTGGAAAGCGCATTGATTTATCCTATTCATTACTGCGCGGTATATATATTGTAGCGTATATTTTTCATAAACTTCGTAGAATCTGAAAGTCGTGGTTCAGTGGACAACGAGTGTTTTTAATTTTTTGAGTTGGGACTTTTGGGGATTTGATTGGTTTTGATTGAGTGAATCGAGACTGGTTTTGATTTTTGGTGGTCGTTGCGAGAGGTTTTTTCTGTCATGAATCTGACATGACGGAATTTTGGAATTTTCTTGAATTCTGGAGAGAATTCTGTATTTTGGAGAGTATTTGGATGTAATCTAGGATATTTGGGATTTTTCGAGATATTTGGAGAAATTCTGTTGATTTTCGGATTTTTTTTATTTTCGGAAAATTCATAATTTTGTTAAAAATTGTTCAACGAACATGGAATATGTGTAGAATTTCAAAAATTGTGGAATATGAGTTTTCAAATTTATGGGATACCTGTGATATTCGAAATATTTTTATAGAGAAAATGAAGAACTGTGAATTATAGGATTTAAAAGTTTTTGGGATTCTAGGAATTACCTGCTATGATTTTTCAAGATTTTCCGGAAATTTTCTAGTGATTCTTTAAATTCGGGAATTAATAGTTTTTAAAAAATTGTAAGACACGTGATTATTTTAGGTACGATATTTTAGTAATTTTATGGAAAATTGGGAAAAATTAGAGTTAGAAAGCCCTAGAACTCTGGTAATTTTACAATTTCTGAAATCAATATTGCTCAAAAAAATTAAAATCTCCCAAATAATTTAGGATTTCCACAAATTATCTGAAAATTCCAAACCATGATTATCCAAGATTTTCTAAAAAAATTCTGGTGATTCTTCAAATTCGGGAATGAATAATTTTCAAAAAACTGTAAGACTCGCGATTATTTTAGCTACGATATTTTAGTAATTCTATGGAAATTCGGGAAAAATTAGAGTTAGAAATCCCTTGAACTCTGGTAATTTTTCAATTTCTGAAATCAATATTGCTTAAAAAAATTTGAAAGTTTCAAATATTTTAGGATTTCCACAAATTATCTGAAAACTTCATAACTATGATTTCCCAAGATTTTCGAAAAAAAAACCTGGTGATTCTTCGAAGTCGGCAATTAATAGTTTTGCAAAAAACTCCTTAAATTTGCGACTATTTGAGGTATTTTGGCGATTCTCTGGGGAATTTGGAAAAATTGAAGTTCAAAATTCTCAGAAATCAGGTAATTTTTTCAAATTCTGATATAAATAGTCCCTAAAAAACTTAAAATCTCTCAAATATTTCAAGTTTTTCATTAATTCTATAAAAATAACCTGCTATAATTTTCCGAAATTTCCCAGAAATATTCTGGTGATTCTTCCAATTCGGAAATCAATAGTTTTCAAAAAATTGTAAGATTCGCAATTATTTTAGCAATTCTATGGAAAATTAGGGAAAATTAGAGTTAGAAATCCCTAAAACTCTGGTAATTTTCCAAATTCTGAGCTCAATATCGCTAAAAAAAAAATAAAAATCTCTTAAATATTTTAGGATTTTCACAAATTTTCTGAAATTAGCATGCTATGATTTTCCAAGGTCTTTAAAAAAAATGCTGGTGATTCTTGAAATTCAGAAATGATTAATTTTTCAAAAAATCCTTAGATCTGCGAATACTTACCTATTTTACTAAATACCTATTTGAGGTATTTTGGCGATTCTCTAGGGAATTTGGAAAAATTGGAGATAGAAATCCCCAGAACTCAGGTATTGTAATTAATTCAAATTCTCAAATAAACGGTACATAAAAAACTTGACAATCTCCCAAACATTTCAAGTTTTTCATCAATTCTCTGAAAATTACCTACGATAATTTTCCAAAATTTTCCAGAAAAATTCTGGCGATTCTTCAAATTCGGAAATAAATAGTTTTCCAAACAATTCCTAGATTTGCGATTATCCCAAGTATTTTGGTAATTCTCTATAAAATTTTGAAGAATTATACAAAATCTATAGTTTTTCAAAAAATTCCTAGATTTGCGATTATTCCAAGTAATTTGGTAATTCTCTAGAAAAAATTGGAGAATTATGAGAAAATTTATAGTTTTCCGAAAAATTCCTAGATTTGCGATTACTTCACAATTTTCTAGAAAAATTTGGAAAATTAGTCACGAAACCCCAGGACTCTGATAATTTTCCAAATCCTAGAGTCAATAATTCCCAAAAAAACCTGAAATCTCTCAAATATTTCAACTTCTCAACAAATTCCCTCCAAAACACATCAAAAATCATACTCGAAAACATAATTTCCAAAATCCCGTTAATTTCCCATCCCCAGAATTCAGAAGAAACCAATTCCAAAGAAAAAAACCCCAAAATTTTCTCCCTATCTATAGAAATACGGCGTTTTTAAGAGCTAGTATTCACGTGACAGCGCATAAAAATTCAACACTTCTAAAGTTGATGAAAATCGGAATACAAAACCTGTAAAGTTTCTCAAAAAAATGCATAGTACAATATACAAACGTATAGATTGTACAAAATATAATTGTAGAAAAAACTAGTCGCGTAAAATGAGTAGCGAAGTGTTATGAAAATTAAAACGCGCTCTTGACTACAATCATCATTGGTAACTCGGTAATTTTACTAGGTTTTTAGTATCGATAATCTATCCCGTGCTTTTAAACTATGAAAACTTGAAACGTGCGATTTTTCGGAATGTAACATCGGGAAAAGACGGAATACAATGGTAGTTTTTGGGCTGTAGATTGCATCTAAATATCAAACTGGATTTACATTTTTCGTAGCTGTGCACGTAAAATTTTATGACCCCATTGGCACATTATCTCGCGTTGTGCATCAATTTTAATACTTTCGGAGGAGGATGAAAATGAAGATTCGCGGAAAAGCGACGCCCTTTTTCGTTAACCTACAGTTTTGCTCATAAAAATGTGCGTGGTTCAACAAATAAATATGGAATAAATAGTAACAATGTTAGAAAATGTAAAAATAGGTGTTTTAGTGGTCTAGGGGTTTCATGGATTTCCGGAATTTTTAAAATTTTCATTGTTTTGAAATTGTCGGCATTTGAAAAGAAAGAAAAAAAAAAAATAGAGTCAAGTTCGAAAATTTTTGAAATATCAGAAATTCACGTTACAAATTTAAAATTCGAAGATTTCTGCATTTCATGTAAATCTAAAATTGAAAGAAATAAAAAAATGTTTTTACGTCATTTTCGAAATTTTCATTATTTTGAAAATGTCGACATTTGAAGAGAAAAAAAAAAAGAGTAAAGTTTGGAAATTTGTGAAATATCGGAAATTCACGTTAGAAATATAAAATTCGACGATTTCTGTATTTCATGTCAATCTGAAATGGAAAGAAATAAAAAAATTTTTTATTTTCGAAATTTTCATTATTTTGGAAATGTCGGCATTTAAAGAAAAAAAAAAGAAATAGTCAAGTTTGAAAATTTGAGAAATATCGGAAATTCACGTTAGAAGTATAAAATTCAAAGACTTATGCATCATGTTGATCTAAAATTGAAAGAAATAAAAAAATTTTTTTACGTCAGTTTTGAAATTTTCATCATTTTGGAAATGTCGGCATTTGAAAAGAAGAAAAAGAGTCAAATTTGGAAATTTGTAAAATATCGGAAATTAGCTTTAGAAATATAAAATTCTAAGATTTCTGCATCATGTTAATCTAAAATTGAAAGAAATGGAAAAATTTTTTCACGTAATTTTCGAAATTTTCATTATTTTGGAAATGTCGGCATTTGAAAAGAAAAAAAAATAATAGAGTCAAGTTGAGAAATTTGTAAAATATCGGAAATTCGCAATTATATTAATTATAAATTAGAAATATAAGATTCGAAGATTTCTGCATTCCATGTCAATCTGGAATTGAAAGAAATAAAAAATTTTTTTACGTCATTTTCTAAATTTTCATCATTTTTGGAATGTCGGCATTTGAAAATAAAAAAATTGAGTCAAGTTCGGATACTTGGGAAATATCGGAAATTCACATTAGAAATATAAAATTCGAAAATTCTTGCATTTCATGTCAATCTAAAATCGAGATAAATAACAAAAATACTTTTACGTAATTTTCGTTACGAAAATTACGACTAATTGAAATTTCGCATACAGGAAATTGTAGTCTCGAATTTCAGAAAATTATATTGAAAAATTGGCAAAATTAATATTCGAGGGATGAAAAGACTTTCGAATCGAAAAACCAAAATTTTTAATTCGATGAGATACTATAAGAATGTTTGAATTTTGATACCAGTCATTTCAAATCTCGAAATTTTCACATCTGAAAATGTACGAATCTAAATTCGTCGCGTCAAAAATATATCTCACAGTCAAAATTCTGAAATAATGAAATTGAAAAATCAATAATCAAAATTCGAGTTCAATGGAAAAATTTTAGATTACATATTTCGCATTATAAAATATTCATACTCGGAAATTCACGAATTCAAAAATATTCTTCAATCACAAACGTTCCAAATTTCACTTTCAAGGCACAATTTTCCATTTTCCGAAATTACATCAAAAACTGGAAAATTTTAATTGTCATAAATTTTATAAGAAATTCAAAAATTCCAATTTATGGAAATTTCATAACTAATTTCTCTGAATTTCTTCGAATTCGAAAAAACGACAATTCGTATACCAAAATCAGAGAATCTCCAAATATATACAAATATTGTTCTTCACAGTTTACATTTTTCACATTCAAATAAATAATAATAATAATGAATATAACCCTAGTGATAGGAGTTTTGATAAAAACAGGCAAAATTTGTATAAAATCTGTGAATTATTTATAAAAATTCGTTTCCTTATAAGGTCGATTTTAGAAAAGTTTTATAAAATTTTCGATTTTTATAGATTGGTTTTACAAAAACGTTATAAAAAAAATTTTTTTGTAAAATTTGTCAAAATTTACAAACAGTTCATCTGTTTTTTTATAAAAACAATTGAAAGCTTCTAAATTTTTTTATGAAACCCCCATTTTTATAAAGAATTCGCGATTTTTATAAAAATTGTTATATGTTTATAAAAAAAACTTTCCCGATATAAGGAATTTCTCTTATAGTAATATTTGATACGTTTTTATCACACAAGGGAAAAGAAAATAATGTTCGTAACGTTTTTAGCAATTATCAAACGCAAAAACATATGATTTTATAGGATTTGAACATTCTTCAACTCAAATTAAAAAAAAAGCATCCAAATTGACATAGATTTGATGGACAAGAAAGTTGGCTATCGGATTTCTGATGCAAAGGTCGCAAGTTCAAATCCCGCTGCCTCCAAAAAATCTTTAAATTTCTTTCGAAACGAAATTTGAGCTAGAACCTCATAAACTGATAAAAATGGTATATACATTAGCAAAATGATCCAAAAAAGGTTAGAAAAATGTTAGCATATTTTTAAAAATGTCGAAAAAAAATTTTTAGAAAAAAAGTTTTTCTTATAAAATTTTTATAAAACCACTTTATAAAAAATGCCGGTTTTATAAAATTTTTATAAAACCGACCTTATAAAAATGTTTAGAAAAATTTTTTGTAAGGTTTTTATAAAAACTAGAATCACTAATGAATAATAAATGTCTGCATATAATATTTAAATATTTCACACACAACATTCTGAATTCGAAGCATATAAAACACTTCAAAAAATACAAATGAAAAATACTTTTCTCCAAAACTTCCCATAATTCAACGACTTCAAGCAATAACCGGTTGCGCTCCGCATAAATCCCAACAACGAGCAACCGGTTATTACCCCCAGCCGTTCAATCAACGAAAAGGTCAATTTCCACACCACTCCGAAAATCCACGAAACTCCCCAAACACACTTCATATGCATAAATGCATAAATGTAAAATCTAAATACACGATGATTTCGCTCTACACATTACTCCTGTTCCGAGGAAAACGTTGGCCGCTAAAACATCGTAACCACTTTGTAAAATATTTCCCGAAGACGAACATGAAACGAAAATAAAACGAATAAAACAGATAAATTACGTTTTTGGTTCTGGCGAGAGGAGGCGACGAATTTAAGCGTCTTTTGGGGGGTCCATCGAGCAAATCATGGCTTTCATGACGCTGGCGGCGGAGAGGGCGGCGTAGGGTTGCCACTCTTTCGCTCGCGATCCGTCCTTGTAATCAGAAATGCCGCGGATCACGGCAAAACTGTCGCGGCAGTTGCCCAATATGCTTTCGACGACAGCGTCCATTTCTGTGTCAAACGCGAGGGCTCCGAAACAAGCCGCGAATTTTTGACGTAATTGGTCGTCCCGCGAAATATGGCGGCCGGAAGCGACCGGGGCTAAGTGAATTCGGGGACAACCGTCGTGTCTGGAACAAAAAAAATATTCGGTTTATGACAAATATCGTGGACATATTTTTTTCAAGAATTTCGGGCAATGTTTTGGAATTTATTTACATTTTTAAATGTTTGGCCTTTTTTTGAAAAATACGAAATTTAGACATTTGGATTTCTAAGTTGGAAAATATTTTCCATGTGTAAATATTTTATTGTTGAAATAGATGAATATTCAATGTAAATTCAGGTTCATAGAGTTTTTGACAATGTTCGGAAATTCGGGAAACTGGTTATGATTTTTGAGTTTTTTGATATTTTTTGAAGATTTTCATAAAGCTCATAGAATTTTTGTTTTTAGGACTTCTTTTTTCAGTTTCAGAGACTTTTGCAAATTGTTTGCGAATTCCAAAATATATAGAAAAATGAAATGTACATTTTTAAGTTTTATGACATTTTTTGATGATTTTCATGTAACTCATAGAATTTTTGTTTTTAGAACTTCAATTTTTTTTAGTTTTAGAGACTTTTGCAAATTGTTTTCAAATTCCAAGAAATATAAAAATAATTAAATGTGTTGCTCATGATTTCAAAATAGTACAAACAAAATTTTTGTTTATTTCTGAGAAATGCTTGGCAATTTTTTTGAAATTTATCGAAAATGTTTGGATTTTTTAAGGACATTTTGTATATTTTACAGAAAATTCAGGAATTCGATTTTTCAAGTTCCAAAATATTGTTCATCTTCCTCTTACAATTGTATTTGTATTCTTAAAATTGTAAATTCAATTTTATAGCGTTTTTGACAATGTTCAGAAATTCGGGAAATTGGTTATAATTTTTGAGTTTTTTTATATTTTTTGAAGATTTTCATGAAACTCGTAGAATTTTTGTTTTCAGAACTTCAATTTTTTTCAGTTTCAGAGACTTTTGCAAATTGTTTGCTAATTACAAAATATGTAAAAAAAAATCAAATGTGTATAATTTTTGATTTTTATGATATTTTTTGAAGATTTTCATGAAACTCATAGAATTTTTTTTTTTAGAACTTCCTTTTTTTTTTAGTTTTAGAGATTTTTGCGAATTGTTTTCAAATTACAAGATATATAAAAAAAATTGAATATATTGCTCATGATTTCAAAATTGTACGAACAAATTTTTTTTTCATTTCTGAGAAATGCTTGGCAATTTGTTTGAAATTTATCGAAAATAGATTTTCAAGGAAATTCCGTAAGTTTGACAGAATTTTTCATTTTCAAGTTATTGGACTTTGTTTTTAAATACAAAAAAATTCAGAAATTCAAGTTTTCAAGTTCCAACACATTGCTCATCTTCCTCTTACAACTTTCAAATCTTCAAGATCCTTGCCCTAGTGATTCTAATTCTCAAAAAAAAAGTTATAAAATCATCGAATAGTTTTTTTCAGAAATCAACATTTCGTAAAACTTGCATAACATTTTCAGAAAATGTACAATTTTTATATTGATACAAAAACTTCGATTTACTTCATAAGAACTGCCCATTTCAGAAAAGTTTTCTATAATCGACTTCACAAAAATATGAAATTTCATAAAAATTCATGAATTTTATAAAATTTTACACATACCAAAATCACTAGAATGACTCTTTAATTGACTTTTGTGACAATGTTCGGAAATTCAGAAAAGTATATTACACTTTCAATTTTCCGATAATTCTCAAAACATCCAAAACTGTTTCATTTCCACCTAGAAAATCTCCAAAAATCCTCCCAAATTCCCGAAGCACAAAAAAACTCAAAATTATACAAAGCATCTTCAACCTCAAATCCGTGGAATTTTGTGGAGCACTCGGATGAGCAACTTCAATAACTCCGTTGTCTCCAATAGCCATATAAAGTTTGTCAGATTCTAACGGCGGAGCCTTAAAAACGTGCTCCGATTGGCTGTTCAAAGCGTCTAAACCTTCTTTCATGTACGATTTCCATATCGGCGTTGCTCCATTTTCCACCTGAAAAATAAATGAAAATTCCAATTATACATTCAGATTCATTCGGGAAAACTTGTACACCTGAATTTACGTATAACAATTGATTACGAAAGAAAAAAAAGATAAATTTTTTTACAAACTTGATCTTTGAGATTAGCCGCGACTTCCTGGAGACCCAAATTCGTGGGGCAATATTCCTTTGTCTCGAAGTGATAATTTCCGGCTTCGTTCATTCTCGCACTTTCGCAGTAAACGTAAACGTAACGTTTTTTCGTTGGGCTGGGGTGAGACACTACAACGTCGCCCAATCTCACGTGTTTTGCCCAATCTGTGTAGTGCGGTACACCCCCTCCCACGCCGACGAGGAAAACGTAGTCCACTTTTTGGAACGTGCCTGCAAAAAATGAAGAAAAACGATTTTTGTGAACTGGAAAATTCTGCTTCGTCTCGATTTTGAAAGGGTTTGAAATTTTAACGAAATTGCCTGTAAAAAACGAAGAAAAACGATTTTTGTGTATTGGAAAATTCTGCTTCGTCTCGATTTTGAAAGGCTTTGAAATTTTAACGAAATTGCCTGTTAAAACTGAATAAAAACAATTTTTGTATACTGGAAAATTCTGCTTCGTCTTGATTTAAAAAGGGTTTGAAATTTTAACGAAATTTTCAACCGCCGAAAAACTGTCCAAGTTTTTAAATTTTAGAGAATTTTTGAAAATGTCTCGTAACTGGAGAAAAACATCGCGCGAATTATTAAAAATCGCGGATTTCTCGAAAAAAGACATAAATTTTCTAGAGTTATCTCCAATTTCCAAAACTTCCGAAGTTTCGAAAAATTCTGGAAAATTTTCCGAAAACTCTTAATTTTGAAAATTTATATTCATTTCATTTTTCCCATCGTGATTTTTCCATTTTCCAAATTTTCGAGGTCTCGATGATGAATTTGGTAAGGTGAATTCTTTCAGAAATTTTGAATTCTTTTCAAAATTTTCTCGTCGCCCAAAAAGGCGACGAGAAAACGTCGCCCTCAGCTGGCTAGGAATTCTATCAACTACGCGACGTATCAAAAAAAAGAAAACTAAATCATTCAATATTCCCAATTTCGTAATTTTCCTGCAAAATCATGTCACTTTTCGCAGTCACCCCTATTTTCCCATATTTCCTCGTACTTCGTAATTCCCGCGTCAAATACAAAACGTGACGAAAATAAAAGCCGCGAATAATCAATGAAAAGTGTCCGGGAAAGCAATTTCCGGCAGAACTACGTGGGCAGGGAAAACAAGCGAGAGAGGGAGAGATGATTTTTCAGTTAAATAAATAGATAATTACCCAACAACCTCGTCGTGGTATTTCCCGCCGCAGTCAGAGCTTCCCTGGTATGGCCAACTGTGGGGAGCTTTGTGCAAACTATCCTGTGAGCCCCAATATTACCCAAAGTGTACACATTAGACTCACCTGTTAATGAAAATGGCTGTAATTAGAAAACGGACGAAACTATCGCGCTCGATGGACAAACCAGTGCTGAAACATTACCCTCGATTTTCTAACACGTTCATATCAAAACATATCCCAATTCGAATGTTTGAAAAATTAGAAACATAGAAAAAAAATTTTTCTTTTCAACTGAGGATGCAATTAAAAGTAAATCGAGAATAAGGGTAGTCAGGGTTGTTGCGTTTTTAAGGGTTTTCCAGGATGTCAGTGTCATTTTAATTTATTAATGATTTTTTACTCGCATTTCAGTTATTTGAAGATAATAAGATCGCTTGGATTGAACGTATTTTCGATGTAACATAACTTTTCAGAACTTAAAAATTCCGAAATTTGAAAAAAATTTGAATAACCCAAAATTCGACATTTTTGAAACTCTTGGACACCAAAGCTTCGAAATTGTTCGAAAATTTAGAGCTTTTGAAATTTTTTACATTTTGAAAAATCTGAAGCTCAACTTTTGAATTTAAAAATTGTTCGAAATTCGTCAGAATTCGATAAAACTTCGAAACTTCAAAATTATTGAAAAATCGTCAAAACTAAATAATTTCGAAACGTCAACAATTTTCGGAACTTTTGAGCTTCAACTTTGGACATTCCAAAACATAAAATTTGTTGGATCCCAAAATTCTTCGTAACTTCGGAATTCTTTAAAATTTTCAAAGCTTCAAAACTTCCTGAATGATCTGAATTCTGAAACTTGACAACTTCAAACCTGCAAAATGATAGAAAAGTTCGAAATTTATTCAAATACGTTAAAACTTCAAATTCCCGAAATTTCTAAGATTTTTAAACTTCTAGGCTTCGACATTTCAAAATTCTTCAAAACTTTAAAAATTTCAAAATTTTCGAAACTTTGATAACTCCGAAAATTAAAAACTTTGAAAATTAAAAATACTTCATAACTCAGGGATTCTTTAAAATTCTCAACAAATTCTAAATTCTAGAACTTCTAACATTCCCGACACTTCCAAAACTTCGAAAAGCCATTATTTTTCAAAACTTTAAAATTCCAGATACGTATTTCGAAATTGCCGAAGTTCCAAAAGTTCCGAAACTCAAAAATTCCAAAAATTTGCAAATTTAAAACTTCAAAAACTCAAAATTTCATCCAAATTCGTAAAAACTTCAAAATCGTGAGATTTCCAAAATTTCGAAACTTCTACACTTCACAACTTCAAAACCTTCGGAATTTTCGGAAGTTTGAAAATTCCGAAACCTTATAACTTGTGAATTTTAAAATTGTTCAGAAATTCTTGAAAAATTCCAATTTCCAAAACTTCCAACATTTCCGGAACATCTAAAAATTGCAATACTTCATGATTTTTCAGAACTTCAAAATTTGAGATGTTTCAAAACTGCCGAAGTTTCAAAAACTCCGAAACTCCAAAAATCCGAAAATTCACAACTTAAAAACTTAAAAATACTTCAGAACTCAAAAACTTATCCAAATTCGTCAAAATTTCCAAAACACAAGATTTAAAATATTTCGAAATTTCCTCGCTCAAAACTTTAAAAATTACAAAACTTCCCAACTTTTGAACTCCAAAATTCTCTCAAATTTTAAAAACCTTCGAAATTTCCAAAACTTCAGAACTTCCAAAACCGTCAAAGCGTCAAAAGTTTCAAAACTTCGAAAATTTCGAAACTTTTAAGCTCCTTCACCCACGCGTGAATTACTGAAAGTTCACGTAAGTTCAGCAAAAAGTCGAAAAAATTTTTAGGGTCAAACCAAAATTTCCTAACAATTCCAGTGACAATCCCAGTTTTCTCAGGTGGCAACAACCCCGCTAATAAAGGCAATAAACAAAGGCAAAACGAAACACAACGTTCCACCCGAAACAACACAAGGAAACACAGAAACGCAGAATTAACAAAGCTCTAAACAAACACATAAAATGAAACAAGCAAACAAACAAACGAGAATTCAACTCGATGCAGTGGCGGGACCGGTTTTTTCGGTTATTTTTTGTTTGCAGTGATAAACGAAACTCGGTACCAAATTTTCTCATGCTTGAGTACAAACAAATTATACGGTGTTCTTTGCTTTGCACGATTTGACTTTGCTTTGTAGAAACTGTCGAACGCAACTCAAAGTGCGAAATAGTGGCGGATACAAGGAGGGGGGGGGGGGGGTGAAGGGGCGATCCCCCCCACCTTTTTGCAATTTTTCAAAAAAACTATGTGGAAAATTAATGTTATTATAATCATAATTAGTATTATTACCATAATGATATTTAAAATAATCGTTTTACCCTTTTCTTCAAGATCATATTAAGGATTGATATCGGAAACAAATTGAAAAATTATTTATGAGCAAAAAATTTGTGATAAAATAAAAATTTTTTGAAATTATAAAAAAATTTGTTGAATTACTCAAATTTATGAAATTTTGAAAACTTTCGAAATCAACAAAAATTTGGAAACTTAGCGAGATTTTCGGAATTCCTGTCGAAAACAACAAAAATTAAGAAAATTAGCAGAATTGTTTAAATTATCAAACATTTTAACATTCTTGAAATTTCCGAAATTTTTGTAATTTTTGTAATTTTTTAAATTATGTTTTTTTTTTGCAGAATACTCAGAATACTGCAAAATTTTTGAAATCTTCAGTTTTCAGAATTTTACAGAATTCTTACAGTTTTTAGGATTGGAAAATATTGAAAATTTGACAAACTTCCAAAATTTTTTAAACTATTAACGTTTTTAAATTCCGAATATCGAAAAAATTGCGACTATTCTTCAAATTATAATAATTATCTTTAATTTTATAAATATTTTGTAATTTTTATTAAATAATGGTCATATTTTGGAAATTTTTGTAATTTCGGAAATTTTTTAAATTATGTTTTTTTTTTTTGCAGAATACTCAGAATTCTCCAAAATTTTTGAAATCTTCAAAGTTTTCAGAATTTTACAGAATTCTTACAGTTTTTAAAATTGAAAAATATTGAAAATTTGACTAACTTCCAAAATTTTTTACACTATTAACGTTCAAAAATTTCGAATATCGAAAAAATTGCGACTATTCTTCAAATTATAATAATCATCCTTAATTTTAAAAAAATTTCGTAATTTTTGAAACTTTCAGAATACTTCCAAATAATAGTCAAATTTTGAAAATTTTAGAATATTCAAAAAATATCTAAAATGATTATCGTTGTTAATAAAACATTTTCGACCGCCCCTTCCAATGAAAACCTGTATCCGCCCTTGGTACGAAACGAAACTGGACCAAGATTGCGAGTGATGTTGATCGTAAAATTATTGTCGGTCATAATTCGAAAATTGTGTGTGGTGTATCCTTTTCGATTTTTTTCAAGTCTATTCGCGACCCTCGTATGATCAAGCGATGAATAAGCTTATATTGGTGATATTTCGAAAAAATAGTGGTGTACGCTACGCTTTTTCAGCTACTTTACCGAAACGACAAGTCACTCGTGGAACCCCTTCGGGAGCGTTGGGAAATGTTGGCGAACCTAAAGTTTTCCGCTCGATAAACACGTTTTTCACGTAACAAAATGGAATGAATTCGTTTCGGGGCAAAAACAAATTCCGAAAGGTACGTAAATGGATTCATCTGAGCCACAGTTGTAATTAGAACGTCGAGTTAACTTCACATTGAGAAGGATTCAGGAACTTGGATAGATTTTCATTTTCACGAGGCTGACTCGTGAAAAATGGGATTCTCATGAGGCAACGGGGAAAATTTTGTGAAATTTACAGTTTTCATAAGGTCAGGGTGTCGAACGATCAGGCATTTTCAGATTCCCGGTCATTTTGCATTTGGTACGGTGAATTCTTTCAGAAATTTGTTTTTGACGTGTATGTGATGGAAAATGTGATTGTATACCATATTTTGTCTAAAAATTTCGAAGTTGCACACATTTTTGAAAATTTTTTCATTTTTCAAAATTTTATAAAATTTGTTATTACAATTCTGAATTAGTTTTGAAAAAATTTCCCACAATTTGAGAATTTTCTACAATTTCCGAAATATGTTAAATTTTTCCGTTCTATCTTGGTATGAATTTCGAAAATTTAACTAGAATTTACAAAGTTCTAAGTGAATTTGGATACATTTTCGAATTCTTGCGAATATAATAAAAACTTGAAAATTTTCGAAAGTCTTAAATATACCCGAAATTCCTGAAACTCGAGATTTATAATCAATTTTGATTAGTTCCTCAAACTGAGAAAAATTCATGTTGGTTTTTGATTTAATGTTACAGAATTCGTTATTAAAATTCTAAATAATTTTAAAAAATCTCCCAAAAAATTTATTATTATTCATTTATAATCAACTTTTTCAGGTCTCCTAAATTGAAAAAAATTCACTATGGTTTGAGAAATTTTTAAAACTTTTTCCCGGATTCAAAAAACTACGAAAATCCCTTATTTTTCCAAAATTTTCAGTGTTCGATTCATCCATGTTTTGCAAATCTAGTCCCAAATCACTAAGAATCGATTAAAAAATCTTAAAAGTAACAAATACATTTTTACCAGACGTCTTATTCGTTTAAAGTCATAAAAAAAAAACTTTGTCTCACCAACAGTTGTGTAACGCACGAAAGTCTCCTTGTTCTCCATCATCGAATCCACCGCCAATTTCTCGCAATATTGCGCAGT
>JAPYZK010001986.1:0-25121 GCA_030522785.1 Platygaster equestris | reverse complement strand
ACTCGACATCTATCGAAATGTCAAACTCCCCAACCCTAACCTCAAAATAACGAAACTGTGTATTGCTGCAATGTTTTTGTTGTTGTTTACAAAAGTGTCAAATACAGTCAAAATCAAAGCAACGAAAGGGATAATTAGTTATTAACTCCCTACAGTACGTAGCAAAGCTCTAAGGGCGATTGTTGCGTCAATCAATCAGGTAACCCATTATTTCCCTTCCTCTCAACAGGACCGTGAAATCACATATTTCTCGCGGTTGTTGAATAAAATATTGTGTGCGACTATTGGTCGAAAAAGATTACACTCGCGTGTTGCCACACTCGCTACGCTCGTGAGGCAATCTCTACGCTCGAAGAATCTCCTCTTTCTCCCACTAGTCGCACAATATATCATTTCGAATTACTTATGAATTTACCATTCTTATAACGTTGACCGTATGATTAAAAAATTACCTTGAGGTTATTTTTTTCCCTTAAGGGGTATCTATCAATAATAATGTTATGCTCTGATAAACCTTATACGATCAAATTCTATAAGGAATCTGAAAATTATTTCACAAATCGAAGTTATTAGGGATACTTTGTCTGTATATAATAGTTGATAATGAAGATTCATATTTTTATCAACATTACCTGAATAAGTAATCCACAAAAGTTGACCATTAATTTGTATAATATATGCAATAAAATTAATGATGGTATATTTAGACGAAAAATGTTTCCAGTTCCTCAAAATCTGTAGAATTCACAAAATCCAATAAATTTTCCAATCCAACAAAATTTTTCAAATTCCAAGAATTTCCTTAATCCTCGAAAAGTTTGAGAATTTTCCAAATTCTCGAAATTTCCAAAAAATTGCAAATTCCGAAATTATCAAAACTGACAACATTTTTGTTATTTCAAGGATGATAAATTTTTAAAAACCTCGATTTTTTAAAACCTTAATTAGTATTACACTTCTACCAAAACTTTTTTACAATCACAGAAGTATTTTCCCAAGAAAAATCTGCACTGATCAAATTAACGAAACTCTTTTTACAAAACTGCAGTTTTTTACCGGAGTATAAAAAAAAGCCAATAAATGATCATCTCAAACATTTTGAAAAAGAAACATATTATTCAAATTACTGAACAAGCATGATGAAAACGAGCTATCCATTATGCGTTCCAGCTGCCACGATGATGAGTATAACGCGCAGCATACACAATACAAAAACCCATACCCAAAATCGTCCTTACAATTAGATAAAATATTCTCTACTGGAGAAATTCTCAAATCATATGCACTATCTGTACATAATAAAAATTTTCACCTCTCAATCTGCTCGTAAATTTTCCAAATTCCAATATTCATAACGGATTCGCGTAAGACCGACAAAACGGACAAAATAATCATGATTCGTCAATTTTACCATATTTTCTCAATTCCAATATTCATAACGGATTCGCGTAAGATCGACAAAACAGTTGGACAAAAATAATCATGTTTCGTCAACTTTGCCAATAACCAATGCTCGAATTCCATCTTAAAACAGTAATGACCTCGGGGATCGATCAAAATATGAAATTTCCTAATAAAAGCGCTAAGATACTTTCAAAGGTACGAAAAACAATGAAAACCAACTCGAAATAAAGTTGATTCAAGAGTCGCCTAAACAAAAGCGAGATGTTTTCCGTGTAATTTAGTGGTCCTCAAGTGCAGCAATACTGTAAACTTGGCGCGTTCCCGAAATGTCGCCCACGGAGCCAAAAAGCCAAAGAAGCATTTTCCTCCGAGTGCTCGCGAGTTGTCAGCAGAAATTTGCCCACGCTGATGATTCAAGTGTCAACAGATTTTTCTGCTGGTCGCAACCGGCAAGGATCACTTGCCGCGAAGATCGGTCGTGCTGCGATCGAGCCGGTGTGTCTCGGAATCGATTAAAAGGAATTTTTTTCCCCTTCTTTTTTCTCTAACCAACAGCTGTGTATAGTCCGCGACAAGTGTGACGAACCGAACGAAATGTCAGCACGTTCGCGGACAAAATATTATGATCTGTTAACCAACTAACCATTTTTGACTAGCCCGAATTTGGTCCATAGATTTTTTCATAAATTCTAGCTGTTTATTGTACGCATATTTTGTACGGTTTTTTTTCGTAATTTTGAGAATACAAGGAGAATTATTATGTCTATTCTATTGACGCATTTTTTGAAAACTAGTTTGCTGAATAATAAATTAGGTTCGAGTGTGCGAGTGAGATTAAAATTCCGAATTTAATTCGAGATGAATTATTTTTTATTCTGAGATACTCGTTAGCCATTTGAATGGAATTTGAAAATTTTGAAATTATCGTTAGCAAGTGATCATATTTTTTGCTTTTCCTGGCGGTTATTATTTCATTATCATTTTCCTGGCGGTTCTTGGGCTGTTGGGGCCTCAATTTTTTTTAAACCATGTGTAGAGCGCGGGGCCATAAAATACTCCCCTATGGTCCCGGTAAGGGTAAATAGGGGCGACTATATTAAAAAGCCGGATAACACCCTTCAAAAGTAAAATAGCAAACTGCTAAGTATAAAATAATTCTAATTTGTTAATGTATCATACCCTCCCAATTTAATCTGCGTAAACAGAAAATTGCCGATTACTCAATTTTCCTGCCACGGTGCATATAACGTAAAATTAATATCAGAAAATAGCCGACTCTGGAGTTGGAATCAAGTCTTCTTTGGTTTCCCGATGTTGATCAGCTGCTAAAACTGCTGGATCAGGAAACTCGTGACTTTTGAAATGTACCAAATGATGCGCACTTTACGACAGTCCTCGGAATCAGAATGTTGAGTCGATCGAATAGACTTGTATATACTATAAGTGCCCAGTCAAAATTATAATGAATCTTATTCAGATCGAAGTGGGCGAAATGAGGAGAAGATTTCATCTGCTCCAATGAGAGAATTTGTTTATTTTAAAGGTGGCCACCAACGAAATCAAGTGAAAAACATGACTTGAATGTATTTTAATTTTTATATGCTTCGAAACTTTAAAACCTTAGATTTTCGTGTCAAATTTAGAAATTCATGTAATTCTGAACATTCTAAAATGTAGAGTAAGTGGTACAAAGTCGGACCACCAGTCATTGTGAAGAAGCCAATATTGCCATGTATGTTCTCGCACATGTTTCATAAATCTATTCTAGGTCGATGCATTTATAGTCGGTAACAAGAAATTTCCCAAATATTTTTGAGTAATCCGCCACTTCGTGTTTGATCGTCGCGCGTCGAGACGACGAGATTTTTTTTCGAGCAACTTCGAGATGGAAGGTTTTTATAAACGGAGAGACGGAAAATTCGCCCCTTTTAGATTTTAGTACATCGAATACATGCAGTTTTTTTACCTCGCAAAATTTTTTCGAAAAAGATAAGAACTATGAAAATGATCCATATTTTACTATTTCGGGTCGAAATCCGAAATGTACTAAGTTGGACCACATATAATGCCACAGTGTTCATGTTTTTTTCATGTCTTTGACTACACATGTTTATTAGGACCAAATGAAAATTTGATAAAATAAAATCTTATATTTTCTTACATATTTTGACGGTGGTCCAACTTTGGACCATTTTCCTTCAATTCGGAAAAATGGCTTTTTTTTCAAGGCTTAATATTCGAATTCTTAATTAACACTCAATTGATAAATTATGTACGGATGCAAATAAATTTCAAAGAATAATACACAATTTTTCCAGAGATATTCCAAAGAACAAATGGATGAACTCTGTACAACTTACTTCATTGTCAAATTTTAGAATTCTAGATTGTAAAATTACTACATGAAAATATTCTAGAATACGAAAACTAGAGAATTTAGTCATCTGACTGATAACTTGAGATTTTGGTAGTCAAAATCATAAAATTATGGAATAAGATTACCAAAAAATGATAAAACCGAGTATACAAACATTTGGGGATAAAAATGAAATGATAATAAAATTGTACAGCTGCTTAAACTAATAGACCATATTGGTTTAACAAACCATGTTGTCCAAACATGGGATTTGGAAAACTCAACAGTTCTATCCAATAATAGAGATATGTTTACAACATCTGTGAAGATAACTGAAAAATGAAGAATACCAAAAATACGACAAAATGTTGTGTTATTTTGCATTTTTTTACAGCTTGTTGAATTCTGTAAAATTCAATGAATGTTTGAATACACTAATTACATTTTTAACAGCTGGGCAAAAATAAAATACACAAAACAAAATATCAAAAAGTATCAATTCTTTAAATTTGCATTGAAAACATGAAAAAATTAAAAATTCAAACTAGTTTTAAGGACACATCTGCCAAAAATACACACATTAAAAATGAAACTTCTACAATAGAAAATAAGCTGTTCAAAAATTGTTAAATGATACTAGAATATTTAAAAAATTGTGCCAAGTCAAGGTTTCTCCTGAGTGTTATTTTGAGAAATAAGAATTTCGAAAAAACAAAAAAAAATTGAGATTGCAAAAAATGTTACCTGGACTGATTAGAGTTAAGGAACATGGTTTTGGAATAAAAAAAAAAAAAAAAATCCATCAGCTATGACAGTGTTGGTTATAAATTTTAGAGGGCTATCATTTTTATTGAGTTGAAACTAAACGATCGAAGGGTAGACGAAGAATGGTTTACAGGGACGAAAATAGGTGGAAAATGCACGTCGCTTCCCAGCTGTTGGATGTAAATCTAATTTATTACAATTTTAATAGGATCATTACCTTTAAAAAGACACTCGATTTATTTCTTCTCTCTTCTACCTATCAGCTATAATAAAGGTTGACAGGAATAAAGGCGAACAATGCTGTCCACGACTCTTTGCAAGCTCCTAATGATCCTGCAACACACCAGTTTCTCCTTTGTATCTGCCTATTTCCTACTTCAATTTTTTTCCATATTTATTTCTCTCATTCCTTCAATAAGCTCATTTTTCCCAATAGGAATACATTTTGTTTTCTCGCTACAATAATTGTAACTCTTATATACATATATTGGTTCTTTCGTAATTTTGAGAATTTTGTCAATAGTTTCAATACTAGCCGTATTGCAGAAATTATTTTGACTGGATATACGCATCTAGATTCTTGAATTTTGTAATTTTTAGGTATCAATTAAAATTTATCTACTTTTTATAATGCTCGCCTAATTAATGATTAAACTATCTAATTATTAATAATTAGTGAGATTTTTCAAGTTTTCGACTTTTTAAGTTCCCCCGATAACAAATTTTACTAGCAAACTTGGATTGAAACATTTCTGATTCATCAATTACCCACTTATTGGATTGGATCTGTCAAGTTTGAGAATTCTAATTTTTTTTTAGATTATAAATTTCGAAATTTGCTCTTCAAACGCATCTAATTTCAAATTCAGAAACAAATTTACAGTGCAGTAAAGGTAAAAATGGAAAAAATTTAAAGCTCTTTCCCACCTGGCTAAAAATGCCTCATATTCACAATCATTTCGTCCTACAAAAAATAACTGGGAATACCACAATTTCACCCAAAAATCAGACGCGAAACAAAAACATTACTGTTAGAAAACTGCTGCCGCGTTTTCAAATAATACAATACGATATTTCTCTGAATGTCGCCATTAATTGCAAGCTCATTTTTTCTTGCGCATTTTATGACGCGCAGACCAAAATAATCTCATCTACTTCGCCAAATAAATGTAGAAAACCAAAAAATTCAACACGGCTGTACAAAATATATTGCAAAAATCCAATATACACACCATGCCCCGAAAATGTTGACCGTTGGACCCGATGCAGAAAATGATTAATGAGGAGGCCCGATCGACCAAGTAATGTGTAAAAGTACTTAGCTCCGCAAACGCCAACTCACCTAACTTACGTTACGACTGGAGAAGTCACGGCAAACGAAACGCCGTTTTTAAGTTAACTCGAACTTGGGCTTGACGAATTATCGATTAGGACGCAGAATAATACAAATCCCGAAAAACCTCAAAAAACCTCGCGAAAGTTATCAGCGTTGCGATTCCGTCGTCTTTGTCAGCTTCGTTTTCAAAATGGCTGAAAATGGCTAACACACACACACACACATCATCGTGTATCGATTAATATCGAAACGATATAATGATGATATGTGTGATGGATCGACCGGTCGAATACCGAAAAAAAAAAAAATTTTTTTTTTTTTTTAATGTAAACAACAATGTATAGATAACAATAGATAACGATTGAAATATGTAAGTACATAAATGATGATATGCAATCGATGCAGCTACATGTAACCAATTATATGTAAATATAGTGAATAAAATCGTTGCATCTCAAGTTAATCGAATAGTGGTATATAAATGAACTATGAGTGTGGGATAATAAAACAATTTTTGCAAGCCAAGTCACGTGAAAATATGATGGTAAATAAAAAATTTTATTAATATTGTCAAATTACTCTAACTTCGTTATTTCTCATCGATTTTGACTAACTTTGTCGTTTTCGTAATGCTTGTAGAACACTCTGCACCGCGTCTTCGTCTACGGCACTTTGAAACGAGGAGAGCCCAATCACAAGCTTATGACAAATAAGGAAAATGGATACTCCAAATTTCTCGCAACTGCAAAAACCATTGATAATTATCCACTAATTATTGCAACGAAATACAACATTCCTTTCTTACTAAAATATCCAGGAATTGGCAACGTAATTTTAAGACCAACATCTCTTGCGTTCTCGCTGAAATCGTTTCGATTCAACGCGATTTCAATGGAATTAAAAATTTTTTTTCGAAGAATCGAGACCGAAGAATGTGGAATCTTGACGGGATCGCTATTCTGGTAGAAAATTAAGCATTCTACGTCCTTTTTCGCTCGATTATTAATGTAATTAATGATTTTATAAAAACATAAGGCGTTTTTTTCAGTAACAAGATTTCATGTTCTGGACATTAAAAATTTCGTTCCCTAATTTGGCTGAGTTCCGTGAAATAATGCGTACACGCACTGCGTCAATCCACTTTGTATTAAGTTTTATATAATAAAATTCATGACATTTGACATCATTTGTGTGGTTATGTAATCAATGTTACAATATAAAACTTCATAAAAAATAGATTGACGGTGCGTATTTTACCGAATTCAGCCATATTATGTTAGGAAATGAATTTCTCATGCATTTTTACAGGTTTTTACTGTCCAGAACGTGAAATCATGGTGCTGAAAAAAACGCTTTGCTTTCGTAGTCATTAATTACACGAATAATCGAGCGGAAAAGGACGTAAAATGCTCAATTTTCCACCAGTATAACGATTCCACAAGATTTCATGTTTTTTGTCTCGATTTTTCGAAAAAAAAATTGAAATCGCATTGAAATCTAAACGATTTCAACGCGGTTTCAGCGGGAACGCGAGTTACTATAAGTAACATTTGGTATCAATTCAATTATGATGTAATAAGCAGTCATAAGTTCCAAATTTAAGAAATTTCTATTGTAGAAATTATAACACTTGTAAAATGTTACTTAAATTCAGAAATAATTATATCAAATTTCCAACATTTGCTGACACTTGAAAACATGTGAACAATGTTCAAAAATTAAAAAATGTCTGAAGTACCATAATATTATACTATGTTGTAAATATTTCAGTGTTTCAAGAAATGTTTACTCATTTTCCAAACTGTGGCCAATCGTCTGAGAATATTTAAGTTGATCTATAACATCAGTCATTACTTTCAGAAAGTAAGCGGTGAAATTTTTGAAGTCGATTCCAAAATGTTGTCCAAACTGGACGAAGTCGAAGAACACCCTCAATTTTACATTCGAACAGAGGAAAAAGTCACAGTGGAAGCTGAGACCCAAGAATCCATGCAAAATTCTAAAAATGTATGTCTACAAAAAAGTATAGTAGATTAAAACAAAGACATGAATCATGAATTTTCAGGCTGAAAGCATAACAAAAGCTTGGATCTACTTTCTACCCAAGTTCAAGCCCACATTATTAGAAGCAGCAATGTACTCTTCATACAGCAGTAATGGAAGTCATGGACTAAGATACGAAGAAAGGTATCTGAGGGACCCTTTTTATAATCATCGAAACGAAGTCTGCCAACAATTTTGAAAGTGCAAGAAACAAATCCACAAAAATATGATCAACAACGACAAAACCTAACATGTTGTTTTTTCTACAGCGAGAAAGACTATGCGAAGCCAGAAGATGTGCTTTGAGCATCATCACCAAAAATATTGTATGCCGTCACAATGGTGAAAAATAAATGTTTTAACCAAAAAAATGTTATAACAATGAGAGAAAACATTAACGCTCCATACACTTTGAAATTTATTGAGTTTTTTCACAGCTCGGCCACAAAAGTTAAGCTTCACATATAAATATTCCGCATTGGCACTTGCCGTGTTTTTTCATAACAAAAATGACGAATTATAAAAACATATCGAGTTTGGCTACTCGAATGCTCGCTAACTGCAAATTTATCACTCCATTTAAAAAACTGTCCATAAATCACCTATGAATATAATTTAAAAAACGCTACACAAGTGACAGGAAACTTGGTGTTGAGAGTCCAACATAGTCAACAATGGAAATTGATCATCAATGTCCCAAAAATAAGCGCCTTAATTGCTGAACAATCACGAAAGCACCTCAGGCTCGTTTGAAGACTCATACTCTAAAAGTCAAGCTTAATCTCAGTTGTCACAATTTCGATACGATTCACAAATTAAATGCACAAAAATGGGTACTTTAGAGATTCAACTCGACTTGAGGAACAAATTTTTGTCGTACACCCCTCGCGACCCGATCGAAGCAAAATTATTTTTAAAAAATCGTACTTTTACGCCACTTAATGCAAACCGGCGCTCACGTTTGATTTTCGACTATACAACAATTCCTATATTCTAGCGCGTTGCCGACAATCCGCTTTTCGTGCACCGTTCCAAAGCCCAGCCTCGGAATCGCATCTCTTTACACGTAAATGTTACATATATGTATAAAACATAATGTGCGCGGATTAATCGCGACGATCGTCCTTGTGCTTGGAGCAATACGAAGTGAGGATGGTTAATTTTTCTATTTCGGAGCCAACTTATGTATTTACACGATCGCGACGAGTATTTCGCCTTGTTATCTCAGTCTCGGCGATTCGCGTCGTAATGTACAAGAGTTTATATTACATGTCGAATTAAATTTTGCACAATATGCTTTAAAATGCAAGAAAAAAAACTGGACCATGAGGACCGTGAAACGGAGCAAAATTGTTGGAGTGTTAATTGCATGTCGACTGGACAAAGGTGGCGACTGGTTTTCAGCTCTGGTCTTGGGACAGAGCGCCGTATTTGTTGCCCAAGGTGAGTTTTGGCTCTTGTGCTTGCGAATCCTGGGCACTGTACAGTCTCCCGCCACCGCGACTGCGAACCTCTTCAAAACTGCCTTCCTCTTTTTTTCTGAAATATGCGCGTTCAATTAAAGATGCATTCAGTACTTCAAAATATGAGAGTTCAATGCATTCCTTCAAAAATTATGAAACGATCTTTTTCTTCTACTCTTTTTTCCATAAGTGGAAAAAAACTTATTCCTAATTCTTAAAAACAGTTACTATTTTTCCTACTGTTTTGCATGTAAAAAGTGACCAATTTTTTGACTGTTTTTTGAACATTACATCTTTTTTTTAGCAAGGACTATGCAGTTATTTAATACATATAGTTAACGCGCGTTATCACGTACTTAGATTAAATTTTGATCGTGTCGTTCTACAATTGTGAATTCGACAACACTTTTTCCATTAGCTCATCTTTTTCACATTCTTTCGTTAGCTTATTGGATTTATTAAGTTGCAATCTGAACTTTATTCATTACAATTTTAACTGTATATTCATCATTCATTCATCACAAAGGCCCTCAATCTCAAACTGCTGGTTGTAGTTATAAATATTTCTCATATTTTTTACGTCTAATTTTGTCAGTAAGTCAAGAATTTTTCGCTCGCTAGGGCTTTCTTCTACATTTTTGAGATAATTGTTTCTGTATCCGGCGTAAAGGGGGCACTCAAAAAGAAAATGCTTTAGTGTGTCATTTTTGTTCAGGTTGCATACGGTACAATTACATTCTGGGTGAAAATTATATAGCACTTTAAGCTCTTTAAATAATAGCATTTTAAGGTGCGCAATAGGCACTCTTAGTTCTAAATAGTTGGCCACTCCGACGTCGATAGCCCTCAGAATAGTTTGTTAAACACTGTACAAAAAATGTTTTTATTTAAAAATGCCTGCTTTTCAAAATAAAATGACCTACCGCCTTCCCCAAGGTCCAGATTCTACAACTGGCGCTTGCTTCGAGTTCAAGGTTGGGAAATATTCTTCGCTGCTGATGTCTGGGGCAGTATTTCGTCCTCGTAACGACGGACCTGACGGAGCAGTTCTCTGGTTTCGTAAAGCCGGAGGTTTGTAGCTTGTTACCATTGGTTTTTCTGACTGCGACTGCGGTGCCACTTGTGCAGGTGGTTGAGGAGTGCTTTCCTCGGTTTTGGGTGCACCCTCAGTTCTCTTCCAAGGCCCACTGTGCTTCCCGCCGCCTTCTCCAAATTCTCCATCCAAAGCGTTCTCTCCGCTTCCCCTTTCATCGTCCGAGTCAGGAGCTGCTGTTTCGCTGACTGTTAAATTGCCTATTTTCAGACCGGTATAGTCTTTTTTTTCTTCCTCGAACTCTCGCCATTCATCTTCCTCCTAAAAAGTGTCGAATTTTGAGTTGATAAAACAGCACGTACAACGGACCACTCAAAGGGAGAAAAGTAGTATTTTAATGTTGGAAGGTGTTGGCATGTTAATAAATTTGGGAATTTTTCTTGATAATAAAGTTGAAAAAAAAAAAAAAAAACTGAAAAAATTGGAATTTTGTAAACATGGGACACACATTAGAAGTTGAACATTATGTGCAATTATGAAAAGTGTCTTGAATTGAGACATTTTTATTAATATAGAAAACTTTTGAAATTTGAAAAATTAAAGGAATTTTGTGTATTTTTTAATTTTCCCTCTTTTTGTATATATGTTGTACATATGTTGTATATATGTATAAAATTTTACACTTAAAAAAAATGCTCTGAAAATGTTTGCAAAACGGGATGCCTTGTATCATCAATAAACAATACACAGTAATAGTTTAGCTCGTTTTTTTTAATTATTGAGAATATAAATTAAAAACAACAAATTCTTCAAAAAAATTTTCTTTACGATTTGAAAATGAAAAAATATAGTTCTGAAGTTCTCTATAAGAGAAATTTACTTTCACAATTCATTTTGCAAGAAAAAACACTACTTTAATCATTTTTTTTCAAAACATGCACTGAACAGACACTTTGAACCCCTGAAATAACGCACTGAGGATGTCCATTTGCGACCGGCGATTTGATATTGTACCTATGGTCGTTCCTCAAGTCCTACAATTGTTCCTCAAGTCCACTAGAAACAGGGACAATATGGTCCATATTGTTTTGACATTTATAGGTTCGCGGTGCACCGTATCGCAAATGTCCCCCCTCAATACGCTGTTTCAGGGGCTGAAAGCCTGTATTTAGAGCATGTTTCGCAACAAATATTGTTTGCACCACGGACCTGAGGCATGCTTTTCGGCCCACGACGATGTATGAAGCCTCTCGACACTCAGCTGCGCCTCATGTCTCAATTTGGCTTCATACATCGGTCTCGGTCCCAAAAGCCACCCCTCAAGTCCTTGATACAAAAATATCCATATTTGGGCCAAAATGAATGCCAGATAATTTCCTGTGGAGATCTGTTCACCTTTCCAGCGTGAGGCCTGCACAAAACTATACATAAAATATAGATATTCTCATTTTTAATTATGATTGTAGACTACTCAAAAAAACTATCTCAATTTGAAAAATTCTTCCAAGGTTTGTTAATTCATGACATGTTTTTTTAAATTTTCTATGGCATTTTCAGAAATTAAAATTGTTTCAAAAACTGCTTACACTAAAAACTAGAGCTGGATAAGTTAACAAAATTTCAAAATTATCTTTTTTTCTGCGGTCAGAACAAAATTGTTTGGAAATTGCATGTATTCTACCCGGATGTGATTTTTCCCTAAAAACTCCAAGTTATTCACAGCTTCAGAAATTCTGATTCTAACCTAAAAACCAAAGGTGAACAAAAGTGGTCCCCAAGTACCAGACAACGAACGTATAATAAATGAAGTGACAATAAATAAATCTTGTCACTTCTACATTCGATTCTAATTTCCAAATTCTGTACACCCAAAATTCGCATAAATCATTTTGAGACTAAGTTTTTTATGAAGTCGAAAAGGATCTAGTTTGTAGTGGATGACATTACATGGCACTTGGCAGCAGTTAGTGATGAAAAACAAATCTTGGATGTAAAATACGCGGTTTTCGCAAATTTATCAATTATCTAAATCGAGGGTACATGCAAGATGTGCGAGATCAAATATGGCAGCGTCCTAGTGTCGTAAGGTGAATAATTCTGCTGATTCGCGAAATGGGGTTAGTACAACGTAACGGAATGTGCGAAAAAACATCTACCTGGGGCGGGTTGTCCTCGGGTTTATCAGGGTTTGACGACTTCGAACGATCATCTTTTTTTGCAGGCTCGTCGGAAGCTGTTGACGCGCATTTCTTCGCCTTCGCCTTTTTTCGGTCTTTTCTCGCGAAAAAATCATCCAAGTCAGCCATTTTCTCAAACAAAAACGTTCCCGGTTCGAGATTGTAACAATAAACGTTGATTAATGAAATGTTGATTAAAGAAAAACGCACGCACACGCCACATGGACGGATGGACCCTAATGGACACCAATGGACCCCAAGACTGATTCCAGCGATGCCAGATGTGCCAGATTGTGCCAGAACAAATCGCCGCGAACGACATACATACATATATTCCCGGTCAAAAAAAAAAAAAAATTGTTCGGCCCGAAGTCAGCCCGGCATCGGCGATGGGTACGCCATTTCACACGGTTGACGGTATCCCGGGACCCGGGACCCGGGACCCGGAATATAGTTAGTTGGATATCGGCAGCCGAGAGTTGGAGGCCGACGTCGGACCGACTTCGGTCCGAATCAAAATTTCGGGCGCAGACTTTCTTTTTCGACCGGGCGATATCGGCCCGACTTCGGGCCGGTATACGCCGAACGTTGCCGTACTATTTTTTCGACCGTGGCGGCCGTCGAATTATGTGCTGTTGGCCACGATGTGTGTCTAATGAAAACCTGACATCATTGAAAAATTGACGATTTAGGGCGGTATTCATAGTCGGAACTTAAACTCAAGCAATTGCTTAAGACATGTATTTAGGTCTCCTAAGCAATTGCTTACACCTTAAGTTCCGACTATGAATACCGCCCTTACTGTTGCAGGTGGGGTTGTAATCTTACTTTTATTAAATTTTTTCCATGTCGAGCAAGTATTATTGATTCAGAAGTTGCGTTTGGATCCAAAAATTAGATTATTTCATTACAGTTTAATTTTTGAATCTCGCGCGCTGTGTAAGTGGCGCTACTTACCTACATTTTGTAACAGCTGATGGTTGTTATCAGCTGTTGTCCTGTCAGACCCAGTCAGACCTGTTGTTTATTGTCAACATCAGTCACGGTCTCAACTAATTATTGCCAATTATTGTTAACGATTGCGAACGTTTGTGCATCCACTTCGGCCTAAAGCAGCGTAAATACGACTAAAGCCATAATTTTAAGGAGAAGACTGTCCAACAACTGTTGTCACCATGTCGGAACGCAAAGTGCTAAACGTAAGTTAAATTTTCATAATTTTACACTTCAAAATTGCTTTATGCCTCAATTCCTAAATCATTTTACGATCGTCAACTTTCGATCGAACTAAAACTTGAATCTAAAATTCTCAACTTCCCAACTCTAAAATCCCCAACAACAAAATTGTTCAAACAATTTAGCTCAGTTTTTGAAGCAAATTTCAATAATTTCAAATTCTGTTCTGTTATTAATCAAAACGAAGCTATAAAAATGATGACAATTTATTAAATGTACTAACTTTTCCTATTTCTGTACTATAGAAATACTATCCCCCGGATTTTGATCCGGCAAAAATCCCCCGTATGAAATTGGCCAGAAACCGTCAATATACCGTCAGATTGATGGCCCCATTCAATATGAGGTGTAAAACGTGTGGGGAGTACATCTACAAGGGTAAGAAATTCAATGCCCGCAAGGAGGACGTAGAAGGCGATTCATACCTGGGCATTCGGATCTACCGATTTTACATCAAATGCACAAGGTGTTTGCAGGAAATCGTCTTTAAGACGGATCCAAAGAATACCGATTACGAGATTGAAGCAGGCGCAACGCGTAATTTTATGGCTCTGAAACTGGCCGAGGAGCAGGCGCAGCGGGAGGAGGATGAGGAAAAAGAAGAGGAAGCCACGAATCCAATGAAGCTGTTGGAGAAGCGTACGTTGCAGTCGAAACAAGAGCTCGAGCTCCTTGAATCGTTAGAGGAGCTCAAGGACCTCAATCGAAGGCAGCAGAGTGTTGATTATGGACAAATGCTTCAGCAGTATGACACCGAAGCCAAGAGACAAAAAACCCTAAAAGAGCAGGAAGAAGAAGACGAAAGAATGGTCCAGTCTATTTTTGGTAAAAAATCGTTTGCTTCTGCCACTCTCGTCAAGGACGAAGAAGTAATCGAGGAGGAAGTAAAGAGACCCAAAAAAAAGATAAAAAATGATGAAAGTCAGAAGGAAGAAGAAGCAACGAGCACTCGAAAGGTAAAATCAATGTCATATTGAGTCATGCATTGGAAAAGTTCAAAAAATAGATTGTTATGTTATTGTTAGTTGTTTAAAAAAATTTGTTATCGTACTGTTACTAATAAATATAAGTCTTGTGAGAATTAGTAACGTTTTTAATGTCGAGAGATTTCATTTCCTCGTAAAATTGAGATTTTTATAATAATATTTAGTTGACGACCGAAAATCAATATTTTGGTCTTCGACTTTGCAGATTTTTTCGATTTCTGTCATCTGTATTTTTTAATTTACAATATTCAATGTTTAATTGACAAATCTCAGGATATTTGTACAATTTGTACTTTACTAAATTTTAACATTTACTTGAAGTAGAAATTATAAATTAGTTTCAAAATAGCAAATAATATTATTAATTTGTTTCAGAACGAGTCCAGTCTGATAGCACCGTCAGTTTCCTGGACAAGTGTCAACCAAGTGTCATCGAGTAAAAAAACTCTGAACAACTTAGTAAAAAAGAAAAACTTGGGCATCGTCGCTACTCCACCGGAAAAGAAAAACGAGGACAAAAAAATAGAAAATGAAACAAAAAAAAAGCAGCAAAAAAAAAAACAATGGACAAAATAAAAAAAAAGAAAAAAACAAAAAAAAGAGAAAAAAAAAAAAAAAAAAAAAAAAAAAAAAAACTCGAAAATTGACTTCTTGTACAAAACGACGGATTTTTAGAAAAATTCTTTATACAATATAACCAATATATTAACAAGTCACATTTCTGTTGAATGTTCATTTTTTATTCATGAAATGTGATCAACAAAGAATTTACTTTCAATCAATGTAAATTCTATACAACATTTTTCACTAAAAGTTACCATCCTTTCTTTTTGACAATTCACTTTTTTCCAATTCCAAGATAGCTATTCTATGCTCCAAATGTGTTCGTGTTTTGTGCGATCTGTTTTCTTGTTCTTCGAAATTCTTGACAACATTTTCTAGCTGGAATATTTGCGCGTGGCATTTTCCAAGTTCGTTTCTCAAAAATCTTGTTTCACTTATCTAGATGAAATTCAACGGTTTTTAATTGTGAAATTTTGTTTAAATAGTAAGTATTGTTCATGAACAATACTTACAATACTCATTTACTTACAATAGTCATTTCGAAAAATTATATTGGCAAATTTGAGGAATATTCATTTAGAAACTGGAAGAATTTTTTATTCAAAGTTTGAATTCGATGATGTAACCGTTTGGAATTTGAACATTTCAATGCTTCTGAATACGAATTTCGGGATTTGAATATTTGTAAATCTGAAATGACTAAATTTATGAGAAATTGAAAATTCAAGCTCGGAAATTTGAATACCAATATTTCAAATTCGAGCCCAACATACGAAAGACAAAAAACAGGTTGAAAATCGAAAATATCGAAATTATCATTCTTGGAAATTAAAAACTCCGTGATTTTAACGTTTGAAAATCGCAAACTTGAGATTAAACGAGACACGAATGAATTTTTTCCTATTCCTACAATTTCGAACTGTCGAAATATAAAAGAATCAATGAATCGCGAATTTAAGTTCAAAAAATGGTATCCACTAGAGTTCTCTCAAGTTTTCCCAAAAACTTCTAAAAATTCTCGAATTTCTGTAAAAATTAAGGAGGAAATTTTGCAAATCTCAACCTTATCTCTATCGCCGTGTAAATTTTTCCTTGCTCCAGGCATCGCAAAATGTTCATTCAAATTGGTCAACGGTTCGTTTCGATTTTGCAAAAGTTGAAATTGTTGTTTCATCATCTCATCTTTTTGATCACAGTCTGATTTTGCTGCTGCCAACAATTGTTCGAGGGATTTGTTTTTACTTTGCAATTCTCGAATCGTTTTCACCATGTCTTCTAAATTGCTTGTATGTTCCACACTGTTTGTAAAAAATTGGACGGTAAAGAAGAAGACGAGTTTGATTGAAAAAATTTTCTGACCTTTCGTTCGAGAGTGACTTTGACTTCTCGTTTTCTGTTCTCGATGGTTCATCATTTTTCGCGTTTCCTACAAAATGTTGCCTTGACTGTTCACGCGATTCTTTTTCATATTTTTCGATTTTTTTTTTCAAGTCGCTTATCTCATTGCGCGATTTTACGATTTCTTTGAATGATTCAAGCTCTCTTTCAGTGTAATAGGTGCCTTGAAGCCGAGAAATATATAGTTAGATGGAAATTGATGCAATTTTTTAAAACTATTAGAATTCATTGTTTACTGCTTGTCGCGTCTTTTCCTATTTTTATTGCCGTCTCTTTCAATATTTGGTTCTCTTCTTTCAGTTTATTATACTTGTTTTCCAGCTCGTTCAAATCATTTGACATTTTTTGCCTGGAAAATAGCAATATCATAATACGTTCGATTTTTACATTGCGTTTGTTTTTTACCTTTTCGATTTTTCTGCTTTTGACTCGGATTCAAAAGTTTCTAGCATTTTTGATTTTCTTCTTTTCTCGTCTTCTAGTTCTTTTTCAAGTTTTTTACGGTTTTCATCGTATTGTTTTTCCATGTCCTTCAGCTCTTTTTCTTTGCGATTCAGCTTCTCTTTCCATTCTTGACTCCTGTAGATTTTTCGATACTTAACAATTATCCAATTTCAGATTAGATCGAACCTTCGAAACTGACTGGACGATGTAATCAAGATTTGGAGATGAACAAATGATTTCATTCGATGATTCGAATTTCCTAATTTGTAAATTTAGGAATTCGAATTACTAAATCGATAATTTGAAAATGACACATTTAAACTTCATAATGTTGAATTTGAAAATTTCAGAATTTTTAAATTTTATACATTTTAATTTAAACGAGATAAAAAAAAACTCGAAGTTAAAAACTCCGCAACTTAATCTCAAAAATCGAAAATTCCCTTAAAGAACGACTACCTGTATTTGACCTATATAAAACATATAAACGACCTATGTGACATACATAGCATCTATAAACGCCATCTAATTGAGATGTATTTGGCATATTTATGACCTATAAAGAACATATATATGCGATGTATTTTACTCCTACATTTTTTTAAAGTAAGCCACATATATCTCACCTCCATCTGGCCTACATATATTGCGTTTATATATAACCTATATAAACGAATGCACGCACATATAGGTGGGAGCGTTGCATATAGGTCGTTTGGGGTCTCATATATTTCGTTTATAGGTCATAAATAGATCGTCTATAGGCCAGATATATATGCGTTTTATATGGGGATATGTCACGGTCCATTACGACACCATCCATAAACTTCAGCTGCGCATGCACGAGTTAGGTTCTCCGAAATTCTCTAGGGCGGGAAATTTGAGATAATGTATGCAGTATATCTATATATATATATGCGATTTCAAATTTCCTGCCCTTGTGAATTTCAGTCGCGCTTGCGCAGACAAGTTTATGGATGGTATTATAGACCGTGACAATCCCCTTTTATATGGCGATTATAGGTCAATTATAGGTCACCTATATAAGTTACATATAGGTCGTCGTTTTCTAAGGGTTATGAAAATAGAAAATTCTCAACACTCAATATAGTGAACATTAGTTTTAAAATAATTCTCCATAAAACAGTTTCGAATTTCTCATTTCCATAAACTTAAGAGAAACTTGAAAAGGATGTCACACAATGTACCAAGTATCGTAATTGTGTTGTTCATCCCTCGCCGCCTTGTTCTGGAGATCGTGGTTGCGTTGCTCCAAGTCCTTGTTTTCGCACTGAGCTCGCTCAAGCGCGATTTTACATGCTTTTAACTCCTCTTCCAAATCGTGCACCTGCCTTTGATATTTCACGTGCATTTGCTTTTCCGCATTCGCGCTTTTCTCAAGCAACGCACTGTTTTTGATTTTCTCCGCGCTCAATTCCTCTTTCACACCCCGGAGCTTCTCCTCCAAATCCCCGCTCAAACTCTTCTCGGATTCGTACTTTTTCACGGCGTAATACGACTCGTACTCGAAGCAAAATTTTTGTATTTCTTTCCTCATCTCGCGTATCGCCGCGTCTTGCGAATTTTCGCAACTTTCCAGCTTCGCCGTCGTGTCTGCGTCGAGGCTTTTGCAATCCAGATATTCTTCAGCGTCCATTTCTTTCTCCTCCCCCTCCACATTATTCAATATGGATTTAAACAGAATAGAATCGTCTGGTCCTTTGTTTTTCTCCAAATCATTTTCCCTCATTTTCTGCATTTTTGATTCTAGCGAAGCTATCAATTCTTGCACCATTGTTGATGTGTGCTGGGAATTCATTAAGGATTGTATTTAATTATTACCAAATTTGGAAATTTTTCGAAAAGGTACAGAAATGTATGAAAAGTTCGGAAAATTCACACTGCTGGGTCATTAGCAAGGTTTTGCAATGATATAACATTGCATATCATTGCATTATCATTACAGCGATCAGAATCTTTCAGACATCGTGAATTAGAAATTACAATGTAGGAAATGTTGAAGAAATTTAGGAATTTTAGAGAAACTTCCACAATTTTCAACAATCATGTACGAAAATTCCGAAAAATTTCGAATAAGTTTTGGAAATTTTGAACAACTCCGAAAATTTTCAAAAATTTTAACCATTTTCAAAACTTTAGAGAGTTTTCAAAAATTCGATAAAATTAAAAAAATTCCAATTTTTGGAAAGTGTTGGAATTTTTTCAACACTTTCCAAAAATTACATAATTTACAAAAGTTTGCGAGAACTTCAAAATTGGAAAAAATTAAATAATTTCCAAAAACTTCAACAATTTCCAACAATTTCGAAAATTTTGGAGAATTTCGAAAATTCCAAAAAATTCTGAACATGTTCAAAAATTTAACAAAATTTGAAAAATTTCAACAATTTACAAAAATTACAGAATATCTAGAAATTTTCAAAAACTTCAACAATTTCCCACAATTTTAGAAATTTTGAAAAGTTGTAAAAATTCTCAAAAATTCCGAAAATTTACGGAAACTTTTAGAACTTCCGAAATTTCAATCTGAGGCAACAATATGCAATCTTATATCATTGCTCGTGACCCAGCAGGGCACTAAGATTCCAAATATACCAAAAAGAACAATACAGTCATTTTTATAAATAATCCAAAATTCAAAAGCTTTTGACAGTTACATCAACTGAAATGTGCGTCTTTCCTTTTCTACTACTGAAAACGTTGTTTTCTGTTTCGCTTTTCTTCTTTTTGTTCGCGAAAATGAATTCGAAATCTTCGACTTGTCCCGGATCTTTTATGCCGATTTCAATCATTTTACTTCTGTGTTGACTTATCTCTTCAAGAAGTATTTTGATTTTTTCCTGAAAGAATAACCCGCGTGGTAATATCAGAAATTGATAAAAAATTTGCTGATTTCGTGATAGGAAGATGAAAAAACCTGTTTCGAGGTAAGATCATTCTTCGCCGACAGATAACGATTTTGCAGCGCGGTAAATTGGTTTTCAAGCACGCGTTTTTTGTTGGTGTTGGTGACGATGCTGTGGCAAGTTTTGGACTTTTCCTGCAATTTCGAAATCACTTGAGCCACTGCAGCACTGCAGCAGCGGCTTTTCGAAGCTGAACGAACTAAACTAGCGGCGGGACTTGCTGATCCTTCTCGCTTCTCAGCTACAAATTCCCTCTACAATTTCGTTGAAACAAAACTCGATAAAATTTAGACAAAAAACATTCACGAAGTTTTACACAAAAAATTTTTACGAAGTTTTGAAACTTTGTAAAAAAATGAATCTTCAAGTTCGCTATTCTTCGGGGAAAAGTTTCAAAAAAGACAAATTTAATGGTTGATAAGTTCCAAATTTGATATCGGAATTATATAATTATGATAAACTCTGCTCGGTCATTAGCAAGGTTCTGCAATGATATAATATTGCATACCATTGCATTACCATTACAGCGATCAGAATCTTTCAAATATCGTGAATTAGAAATTACAATTTAGAAAATGTTGGAAAAATTTAGGAATTTTGAAGAAACTTCAACAATTTTCAACAATCATGTACAAAAATCGCGAAAATTTTCAAAAATTTCGAAGATTTAGAAGAATTTTAAAAATTTTCACGAAATTCGCATATTTTCAGAAATGTCAGAAGTTTTTAAGAATAACATGATTTCTAAATATTCCCGAAAGCTTGAACATAAATTTTGGAAATTTTTAACGATTCCGAATATTTTCAAAAATTTTGACCATTTTCAAAATTTTATAAAATTTTTAAAAATTCCATAAAATTGAAAAGATTCCAACACTTTTCAAAAATTACATAATTTACAAAAATTTTCGAGAACTTCAAAAATTTTCAACAATTTTGGAAATGGAAAAATGTAGGAATTTTAAGGAAACTTCTACAAATTATGTACGAAAATCCCGAAAATTTTCAAAATTTTCGAAGATTTAGAAGAATTAAAACAATTTTCACGAAATCCTCATATTTTCAGAAATGTCAGAAGTTTTTGAGAATACGAATTCTAAATATTCCCGAAAACTTGAACATAAATTTGGGAATTTTTAACGATTCCGAAAATTTTGAAAAATGTTAACCATTTTCAAAACTTAGAAAATTTTCAAAAATTCCATAAATTGAAAAAATTCCAACACTTTCCAAAAATTACATAATTTTCAAAATTTTCGAGAACTTCAACAATTTTCAACAATTTTGGAAATATTGAACATACTCAAAAATTCGAAAAATTTGAAAACATTGTACTTATTTTCAAGACTTTGGAAAAGTATTTGGTTGTAATAAAAACCTTGCTGTTAGAAGTTTTTGAGAGTATGATTTCTAAATATTCCCGAAAACTTTCACATAAATTTGGAAATTTTTGACGATTCCGAAAATTTTCAAAAATGTTGGCCATTTTCAAAACTTTAGAAAATTTTCGAAAATTCCATAAAATTGAAAAAATTCTAACACTTTCCAAAAATTACATAATTTCCAAAAAATTTAACAATTGTCAACAATATAGAAAATTTTGGAGAATTTCGAAAATTTCGAATATTTTAAACAATCTAAAAAATGCAGAATTCACAAAAATTTTCAAGACTTCAACAATTTTTGAAATTTGGAAAAATTTTAACTATTTTTAAGACTGGAAAATTTTCTAAAAGTTCACGAAATTGAAAAAAATTCTAACAATTTTAAAAAATAACAATTTCCATGACTTCAACAATTTTCAACAATATTGGAAATTTTGGAGAATTCCGAAAATTCCAAAAAATTTCGAATATTTTTAAAAATCTAACAAAATTTGGAGAATTTCAACAATTTACGAAAATTACAGAATTCACCAAAATTTTCGAGAACTTCAACAATTTTCAACAATTTTGGAAATATGGAACATACTCAAAAATTCGGGAAATTTGAAAAAACTTTACCCATTTTCAAGACTTTGGAAAAATTTTTCAAAATTTCACGAAATTGCTTGAATAATTTCCAAAGACTTCAACAATTTCCAACAATTTTGGAAATTTTGGAGAATTCAGTGAATTCCAAAAAATTTAATTGTCAGAAATTTATAAAAATTTGAAGAATTTCAAAAATTTACAAAAATTACAGAATTTCTAGAAAATTTTCAAAAACTAACAATTTTCTACAATTTTAGAAATTTTGAAAACTTTTAGAAATAGTCAAAAACTCCGAACATTCGCGAAAATTTTCAGAACTTTCGAAATTTCAATCTTAGGCAATAACATGCAATCTTATAGCATTGCTCGTGACCCAGCAGGGAAGCAAAAAACTAAATTTTGGAGTTATCATATCGACATTCTTAGATTTTTTTAAACCAAAATCTTCACATTTCGAAATTTTTGGATCGTAGAATCAACAAATAATGCGAGTATGAAAAGTTTCAAGTTTTAAAAAATTATTTTCTACTTTTTCGAATGTCTAAATTTCAAAATCCAAAATGTTCATTTCCGAAGTTGCATTTTTTATCTTTTTTATTCCGTTACATTCGAATTCCAGCACGCTACTTTTTGTACTGGAGGAATTTACCCGTCCAAGAGCAGACCGCGGGTTATTTTTTTGATGTCCAACATTGCTGTTCGAAGTATTTATCCGCGGAATATGAGAGGAGTAACTTTTTTTTACGCTTGATTTCGCATTTTCCTCGCTCGCGCTGCTGCATTCCTGCGATTCTTTTTTTTCGGACTCTAAACGAATTTCATGAAAACAATTTGATTCAGTTGTTCGAGCGTTAAAACCATTTTATAAAGAATAATAACAAATAAATGATACTCGCCCATTTTGATAGACTTGAAAAAACAACTTGCAACGAAATTCAGATGATGATGGGAAAAATGTCCGCAGGAAATATGATTTTCACCTATCTCACGAAAGAAACACAAATTTCCACATGCGATCAATGAAAAAAGCCCGTTATTAATATTATCGCGTCGGAAACATGTTTGACAGCCAAATATGTCGCGCCGAAGTATTGTGTGATATTGTGCACTTGAGTAAAAACAAAAAAAGAACCAATGGAGTCTTTGCAAGAAAAAAATTTTTTTCAACCATTATATCCGGCTTGTAGAATACAAAAAAAAAAAAGGGTGGTCGATTATTTTTTCGTATTCTACAAGACGGATATAATAGTTCAAAAATGTTTTTTTCATGCAAAGACTCTATTTCGACTTTCTCATGGCTCTGTGCTACGAAGAATATTTTTCCCAACCAGTTACGGAAATCGAAATTTTCAGAGCGATAAATTCACAGTTGAAATTTTGTGATAAATAAATTTCAGAAACAATGGGAAAAATTCGGAAGTTGAACAAATTGAAAATTCGAAGTCAAAAACTTTTGAGCTCGTGGATGTAGAAATTTAGGTTTGACACATCGACTCATTTCTACATAGTTCGTGCAGAGACAAGTTGTTTCTTGTGAGTTTAATGTATTGCAGCTTTTAATTTGAATCCACTGCTGCATGCAACTGACTCGAAATGAAGATGATGTATTTTCCCCTGGGCGCTTTTTATTTTGCGTCATTAAAAGTGCGCTGCAACTGACTGTAACACACGGCTAAAAAGTTAGAATACCGTGAACGCGAAAATTCATGCACTGCTATCGTTCATAAAAATGCGCATGCAATTCCGAGGATTATCTAGAAATTTCTGTCAACTTTTTAGCGAGTTTTAGATATTTATGTTGACTTCGGAACATCAATCGTCGGCTTTCAGCGAATTTTTCGGAATGTTCAAAATTCTTAATTTGAACTTTACAGAAAAAGAGAGATGAAAATTCATTATGAGTGATCCATTTCATTTAATTAGACACAGGAAAATTGGTAATATTGAATTACAAAATATAACGAGACAAGTCAATTTGCACATGCGTATGTAGCTTCAATGGCGAATAAAAAAGAGACTACGCGCAATTAATCTTCCGGCATTGTGAAAGCCGACGCAATGTCAACTGTCAAAAAATACTCCACCAGCTCTTTGTGGAATGAGTCGTAAATTAAGCAATTTATTTCGAGCAAGGCTGCATCAATTAGCCACAACATTTTTCAAGACTTTAAAAGCTTCGTTTAAAATCTCCAAATGTAAGAATTCGAAGTTTCTGAAAATCAAAATTATAAGTTCAAAAACTCGAACTATCAAACATTGAAATTTAGGAGTTCGAGCAATTCGAAAGATCGTCATCTCGATTCTCGAACATTCGAAATTCGTGTTCAAAATAATATATCAAAATTTTCTAATTTGAGTTCAAAAGAGATACAGATATTTCAAAATTTCAGAATGTTAAAATGTTTGAATTCCGAAGTTGAAAAAATTCACGAATTTATACTCGAATCTGTTTCGGTTATGGTTTCCAATAAAAAGTAATATTCTGCTTAAAAAAATGTGGAAAATTTTGAAATAAAAAAGTTTGGATATCTACAAGTTTTGGAACTTCATCCGACATTGCAAATTTTTTAATTTTATAATACGCAGTTGAAAATTTACTTTGATGTGTACACAAATTTCTAATTATAAAATTTTCCTTTTTCACGGTATATTTTTTTCTAAACACTGTACTTCGAAATACATCTCATGAATCTCTATTATAAATTTGGTCGGCAGATTCATAAATTACACACATACAAACTTTATAATGTACATTTAGAGACGTGTTATACGGATCAAACTCATGAAATATCAAGTTTCTTATTTTTTAATTTTATGATACAAATTCAGGAGTAAAAAATTTCCAATCAATCAAAAGTTGATGAATTTGTAATTGAATAAAATATCGCACGGAAATGTTACAAAAAAAAGTGATATTCACAAAAAAATACTTTAAAAAGTAAAAAAGATTGTCGGGCAATACAGGATGGAAACAATTCTATTGTTGAAAATTACAAAAAATAATGATATCAACCCA
>JAPYZK010001985.1:0-15928 GCA_030522785.1 Platygaster equestris | reverse complement strand
ACGTGAAACTTCAAATTCCAACTTTAAACTTTAGGTATAAGCATCAAACTTCATATTTCAAAATAAACTTCGGACTTCGAATTTTGGAATTGAACTCTAAATTTGGAATTGAAAATTTCAATCGTCAACTCCAAACTTAACATTTAAACTCAGAACTTTAAACTTTGAATTGAAACTATAAACTCCAAACATAAATATCTAACATAAAATTTGAACTTTGAACTTGAATCTTCAGATTATAACCTGAACTCAGAACTTGAACCTCGCACATCAATTAAGAACTTCAAACATCGAACTTTGACTTTGAACTTCAAACTTATTCCGTGTCCTCCAGATTCTCGATTTGAACTTTCAATTTTGAATCCAAACTTTAAACTTCGAGTATAAACTTCACAGTTGAACTTGAACTTCGAAATATGAACGTCAAATTTGAACCTCAATCTACGAACTTCACATTCAAATTCGACACTCCAAACTTTCAATCTTGACTGTAAATTTCCACTATGGACTTCAAATATCAAATCAAAACGTTCAATTCCATATTTCAAATTCGAACTTTCAACTTTAGGTTCTAAATAATATTCGAAACTGTAAATTCCCACTTCAAACTTCAGACTTCAAATTTCAACTTTGGACTGTCTATTTCAAATTACAACGTTGAATTCAAACTAAAAACCCCCAACTCCAAATTCAAACCTTCGACTCCGAACTCTCAATCTGAAATATTAACTCAGAATTGTGAACCTCAATCTTCAAATTTGTACGTTGTACTACAAATTTTGAACTTCGGTTTTGAAGTTCTTACCACTATTCTGAACTACAAATTCTCAATTTTATTGCAACTTCAGAATCATAATATGAACTTCAAACTTGCGGGGGGGGGGATGAACCCCCCGAAACCCCCCAGTGGATCCACCACTGACCTTTTCTATTGAATGATTTTTTCGTCAAAACTCTTCTTCCTTGTACAAACTCATCCTGAAGTCCTGACAATAGAACCAGGGCTCGAATTTTTTCCATTAGCCGTCGGGAAATCCGACAAAAATCGTTACGCGTTTTTCCGCGTTTTCTTTATAGCCGCACGCACCGATTCCGCGCTCTGCTTTGTATGCGAACGCACGGGAGCGGGATTAATTGCTCGAGGGGCAGGTAATGCACTGGGCGCAATTTGTGCGGAAGCTGCAAAAACAGCGCACGCCGTAAAGTTTTCCGGCGAAACGAGCTTCTGGTAAATATTAATAGGATTCCGGCAATTACTGAAATGTTCGGGAGCTCATAATTCAACAACGCGCGCGCCGGTTTTATTGTTAATTATTCGGTGGGAAAAACTTGGCACTTGTCTAGGGCAGACATTGCGAACTATATAGTCGCGTTTTAATTCACGTCCAAGGATTCCGCGATGAGTTACGGCCACGTATTTGTGGGCCTGGAAATTTACTGGAAAACGCGGTTTTGAGTTTGAAATCATGGGGAAAGATGATAATTTGCTGCGTTGAGCGTGAGTGCGTCTAATTGTGAACATGGGTCAGTAAATGTGATATTTGGCACTGTATTATTATTTTCGTAATTTTTTCATTGCGAAACATTAAGAGTTAGAAATAAGGAGAAACTCGAAGCGTTGAGTTTCAAAATTCAATGATTTTGAGGAAATTCGAAAAATGTCTTTATTTTGTTACGTAATATTCACTCAAAATCAGAATCTTGCTCATGGTGAATTTTTTCATCCTGGTGTTTAATGATTATGATAGTTAATTATATTGCACTATTAATTCTCATTTTAAATAAAGCCTTGGAAAATTATTGAGTAGTTTTCATCAAAAAATGAACATTTCATAAAGCGGATTTTATAAAATTGTTGTATATTTTTTATAAAAATATTTTTTTTCGCATTTTGGATTTTTATAACAGACATGTTACATAGAATTTTCCTAAAATCACTCCATAAAAATTGCCCATTTTGTGAAAAAAAAAATTAACGAAAACATGAATTTTCATAAAAAATGCATGATTGGTATACAAGTTTTCTAAAAACCAAAATCATTAGAGTATATATATGTATACAACCACGTGTAAAAATCTGAAAATTCAATCCTTGATTCAAATTCCGACATTCTTTCTGAAAAATAATCCAAACAACCGTAAAAAATCCAATAAGAGACACATCCATTAAATTCCGCATCTCTCGTCCTTTCCTTCGCTCGCCGCCTTTTTTCAATAAACCCCATTACCTCGCAACGCTCGACAAAACGCCTAACTATTAATTAGCAATTACGTACTTTGGACTAACTTCGGACTGTGATAATCCACGCAATACATCCCTAATCGAAGTATAGCATAATTCCGGACACGCCACATGCACGTCGCGAAACAGGAGAAATGGGTAGTCACGCCCGAGTCGAACGCATGTCGACGTTGTAAACGTGACACGACCATTCGTATTCACCGTCGCCCTCGCGTTTTCCTCTACGTTTCGTCAATTCCCAATTTTGGGATTCGGAAACCCGTCGCATTACATGCCACACGTGTTTTTCAGGGGGCACAAAAAGTTTTCACAAATCGCTCCAAAGAACAGCGAATTCGTCCGTGTAAAGTCGCAACTCCTCCTGAATAAAGTACATTCGGGTCTTGCATCACGATCGTTCAGTTCGAGAAAAATAAGTGTTCCTGTCCAGTTGTCTTCGCAGGGAAAAAAATGTAAAAGGTAAATTTGTCAGAGTCGGGTGTCATAAGCTTTGGGAATAATCGATTAATCTTTTGGGGGATGCTCCTGTTTTTAGATCGAGGGAAAATGATACGTAGAAATGGTTGAGACTTCGAAAATGATGCTTAATTAATCATTTTTTCCTCAAAATGCCCGGGGGGGACGGGGTGGGGGTAGTATAATCAAGTATTTGAATGAACATTTTCGAACTCCGAAATTTTTGATTCTGCAGTTTTAGAAGCTCAAGATAATGTAAATTCAAAATTTGACATTTAGAATTTTCGTTACTCATTAATTGGAACCCATAAAATAGCACGTAAGGTACAAATTTTCAGAAAATTCATTCTTTAAAATTTCAGAACTGTTGTAAATCGGGTTCATAATGTCCAGAAAATTTAGATAAGCATTTTATTTGGTGTTTTTATTGTTAAACATTCATTCAATTCACAATTGGATTCAATTGCAACAGTTTTGCACATCTTCCCTTAATAGAAACATATTCTACATTATTTTTCATTATTTCGAGCCATAATTACTGTTACAGTGTGAAAATGTATCGTTCTGTGAATATTGCAGTATATTTTTTTATCTTCGGTGAGATAAAATTAGGATGTCACGAGTTCGTGTATATTTAATTCCCAACATGTCACTTTTTGCAATCGATTCGACCCGTTGCTATTTTCTGTTTAACTGACCAAGCCAATTTCACCGGGTTCACGCCTGTGTTGAAGGCGTGCTCGTTCTTTGCCCGCGGGCAATTTGTTTTCATTCCTTCAAGACAATTTTACCCGCACCTCTTTCGCCCTACATTTTGGGGCAAGTGAACGAGAAATTTCTAACGCTACCAAAGTGTCCCTTTTTGCTGCTCGGAGATATTTTTTCGTACTTCGTAATAACCGGTACAATAACATGGAACATATTACCTTTTTCGGATTTCACGATTTTCAGAGAAAAATTGTATCAATAAGAACTTAACTCACAGTTCATATTTTAATGGTAAACGCAGATTTATAATCTAGAAGACCTTTTTTCGTGTTCAAAATTTTTCCGGCTGAAATCACAATTGCGTGATGAGAAAATTCGAAACAAATTAAAGAAATAACGGAAATGATGTTTCACTATTCTTGAGCAAATTGCTAAAGTGCACGCTGTCAGAATGACGACTATATTTTCGAAAAAGAGAAGCAAATGATCATTTTTCTTTTAGGAGAATAAATTTTGAGTTGCGAGAAAAACTAATAAACAAACTCATCATGTTAGAACATGCTTTTAGAATCATAAAAAATATGCGTTTTTAGCATCCACGTCATAAATAGTAAATTACCTTACTTCGTTTTTCAAAGTGTTTCCAACAACTGTGCGTCCTTATTTTTTACGGCCTCTTATTACACCTTATGAAAAAATACCCTTGTACACAAATTTTAACTTGTTCATGAATATGAAAAATATTTCGCTGGCAGACATGTTTCTCGTGTTTGCTGGAAATTGTAATTTAAAACAGTTTTTCATGTCAATACTCTTTAAATTCCGAATTTTTAATTTGTGAACTTCTTATCAGAATGAAAAATCATTTTCAATGTCGGAAAATAATAGAATCATTTGAGTTTTTTGCATAATCGCAATTTTTGAATTCTTGAACCATAAGCTAGCTTTTATTCGCTCATAAATCATTTCAGAATTCAAATAATTCTCTCACTGCTGACAGTTTTATCAGTAACATATTTTTGATCATTTTTCCTACCATTTTGATAGAACCGAAATTCTACGTTCTCACAAAAATGCATGAAAAAAATTCCCTGCGTTCGTGATAATATAGCCGTCATGATTTGTACGTTATACCCTAACATGATGACATCACGCGTCTATATTATTAATGATAAGCAGTACTCCGATCGAATAAAATGTCTTGTTTTCATCCTGTACCGAAAAAAGGAACGATATAAGATAAATCAAAAATGGACAGCTATTGAAATTGATGTCAGTACTTGACAACGTCGTAAAGGGTCGATTAATTATGCGTAGTGCTTGAGTCTTCAACGTTTTTCTCAAAGATTAATCTGTATCGAGACTCGTAATCGGATTCAAGTAATACGATCGAAAACGAATTCTTCATATTCATTTCACGAATATATGATCATTCAATGACGGTATGTGCGATCATCTGAGACGATGAAAAAATTCTCCGACGTTGGAGGACATGTCATAGCATATGTTGCATTAAAAATTTCAAAAATATGGAATCTTCCAGATTTTAAAGTACAAATAGTCAATTTTTACAATGTTTTTCACAGTTGGTAATTTTTTACGGATTTTTGAAACGAATGTATAATCAGTCAGATTTTCTCAAAATTTGAGAGGATTCTTGAATAATGAAAGTTTGTTAAGATAGCAGTTATGGAGAAGTATTCTTTTGTACTTTATACGAAAAATTATAGTTTTCAAAAATTTATGACAAATCTTATAATTTCCTACGGAATCGAAATTTTCCGTTCATTTTCAGAGTTTTCAACAGATCTTAAATATTTTATCCAACAAATATCTGTCACAATATTAAAATTTACAATAACCAAAAATATTGAAGAACCGAACAAGGGCGGACGCAGAAAAAATTTTCGAGTTTTCAAAAAAATGTTACTAATTTTCGAAATTCCTGGAATTATAGAAATTTTCGTGATTTTTGCAATTACTGAAACTTGTAATGTTTTTGTACTTTTTTAAAGTTTTCAAATTCTCGAAACGTCAAAAATTTTTTGGTAAATTCAGGATTTTTTAGAATACTCAAGCCCTTGAATATATGAAAAATGTTTGAAATTCTAAAAACATTCGAATTTCTCTGAATTTCGGGAAAATTTCATAATTTTCCACATTTTTTGACTTTACGAAATTGGACCAGTTCTCGAAATTTCCACAATACTCCGATTTTTCAGGATTCTCAGATTCTTCATGAAATTCTAAAGTTTCAGAAATGTCAATAATTTGTAAAATCTTCAAAATTCTTCAAGTTTTTGGAATTTCTGAAATTTTCACTATGATGACTAAAATTGTTGGTCATTCTAAAACATTTGAAGTTCTCTGAATTTCGGAAAATTTCATAATTTTTTACATTTTTGGACTTCACAAAGTTGTACCAGTTCTCGAAATTTCCAAAATGCTCCGATTTTTCCGGATTCTCAGATTCTTCATGAAGCTCTCAAGTTTCAGAAATTCCAATAATTTGTGAAATCTTCAAAATTCTTGAAGTTTTTGGAATTTCTTAAATTTTTACTGTCATTCTAGAAATGATCAAAATTCTTGGAATTCCCGAATTCTCAAATTTTGTCGTATACACAAGTTTCTCGGAGTTACAAAAGTTTTATAATTTTCAAGCAATCAATAAACTTTCGTCATCTTTAAATTTTTTGAAAATTTCCGAATTTCTCAGTTTTTCCGAATTACTCGAACTTTCGAAAATTGGCGAAGTTTCCCGAATTATGAAAAATTCCAAAACTTTCAATTTTTAAAAATTCGATAACTTTTGGAAGTTGCGGACTATTCGAAATTTTCACAATTTTTTCAATAATTGTAATTTTGGAGTTTATAATTTTCTCAATTCACATATGTTTTATAATAATTTTATGAAAATTCGGAAGTTTGAAATATCGAAACTTTGAGATTGAAAAGCACAAATTTTATCCATTCTTGAATTTCTACTCATTCTACTTACAAAAACAATCAATCTTTTCGAATTCCAGGAGGGGTTTCAACCCCTAAAACCCCCCTCTGCGTTCGCCATTGGAACCAAACCTTAACGATATCAACCAGACTTTCCATTTCTCTCATCAATTCTTCACTTCCAAATAAATACTGTAATATTAAACAACTTTTTGTGCCTTAGTTTCTAAAAATACTTACTAACAAAAACTCCTGTATACAATTAATAAAAAGCAATAATTCCGTGGGCAGGTCAAGGCACACGATCAATACAAAACGAGCTCATTTTACTCTACCGTAAAGATGACGAATTCCATCGTATTTTTGTCAGGGGTCGTGCTTTTTGTTTCTCTCCCTTATCGTTCATTTAACGGACCGATTAGTCACATTAATTGGAACGTAATTTCTAGACGCTTTGACAGGTTTCAATTACATCAAGTATTTTGGTAGCAAATGAAAGCCTTCAGGTTTTGGGCAAGTGGGGAGGCAATATTGAATTTTATAGCTATTAGTAGTTGTTATTGCAGTTTTGTTATTGGAGCTTGAAGCAATAATTTATAACGGGGTACCCATTTCTGTATTTTCGGAGTAATAACAAAGTTATATTGCGAGGTTGTGTATGGGAATGGAGAAACGATAATTCTATTGTAGACGACAATATAACACGATCAATTTTGATAGATCGAAAGGTGAATGATGGAGGACTCGTACAAATGTTCTATATACGTGTGTGGTTCGGAAAAAATTTGTTTGAGCCCCTTCGGAAAATTTGTAACTGTCATTTTTTTTTCATGCAAGAATCATACTTAATTGAAATTCATGCTTTGATGAATTCGAAACGATGGAAATAAGTATTTTTTTAATACGAAAAGTATGAAGTCATTAATTTATGAGTGACGATGATTTTTGTATGTTGAGTGACGCGAACTTTTTTCTTTGAAAATGAGATTCTCAGTGATTTTTGTTTTCATGAAACTTCTATGAAAATCAGTAACTTTTTATAACACTCGATTTTTTTATGTAATCCATTGAATAGACCTTTGATAAAATGTGTGATTTTTATAGTCATTTAAGGGAAATTGGACAAAAAAATTTTTCAATCAAAATTCCGAAATTCATGAAAAAAGATTTTTATGTAGTTTTTATGAGATGATTGTACATGAAAAATTTATGAATGTTTCTCAAAATTGACCTTATGGAATGTTTATTTCTCTTATACAGAAGCTGCTATAAACGAATGTTTTTATAAAAACTAGAATCACTACAGAGATGTTCATTTAGCGCGAAATTGAAGTTTCCCTAGAAGTTAAAAAAGCTCAAGAGCAATGTCACAACGATCCCAGAAATTTGCATTCTTTGTATAAAAAAAACCTGTATGTATAATTAATCGGTAAAAGTGAAACACAAACTCACCCTGCGGGACTTTCGTTGATTTACATTCACAACGCAGGGGTGACCGGCGCACTGGAAGAAAAAAATTCTAATGTAAAACGAGATTATCAATCACTTAACGTCTGAAAACATGACTAAAAGTGGAAAACCTTGTATTTTCTTTTTGCATGTGATTACAAGCCGTCAGGGGCGTAGGCAGAAAAAGTTTCCAAGGTTTTGAGAAGTCTTCAGTCTTCGAAATTTCTGATTTAAAAATTTTCAAATTCCATAATCTTGTAATTTTCGAATTTTGAAATTCCATATTTTTCATGGTTGCATTTTTTTTGAATTTAGGTATGTATACAAATGTTGACATTGAAATCGATTCTAATATTTTCGGGGTTTTCGGGATTCGAGAGAGTCCTCAATTACGCAGATTTTTCAAAGGGTGAAATAGTTATGAAAGTCAGATATGAACAATTAAAACAGAACAAAAAAAAAGTTTAAGATAACGAACAATCAATAAAAAGATGGTTTAATTTTAAGTATTAAATTTTTGGAAACGTTGGAGATCAAACTTTAAGTTTCTCAAAAATTGCAGAGTTCTATAAGATTTGAGAGCATTTCTGGTATGGAAAAAAAAATTCCGTTCCCGTTAGTGGGAGGGGTTTAAACCCCCAAAACTCCCTCGTGCGCACGGCTCTGCACCCAAAAAACTCCATCAACTAAGATCTAATCCCACTAAAAAATGCACAAAATGAATGTACACATAAATTAGAACCTTATCTCCACATTCGTGAAATTTCTGTGTAATGTAAATTTGCGATACGCTTATAATCGCGAATTTCTGAAATATGTCAGGCATATTTTTGAGCTCCCTATTTTATCAAAACAGGAAACACGAATGTACATGGTCTTTGACGAGATAATTCCATGCATGAATTTTCTATGATGCGGAGGGGAATAGCTCTCGACGGGGGCTGACATTGTAAATTGGCGTGGATTTAATACAAAACGTGTACGCTCGGGCTAGGCCAATGGTCCTCGTGGTATATATAATAATGGTCGCGTGCGGCCACGTATCGATTGTCTTTGGCCTCTTCGCGTGTGGCGCGCCACATTCTGATGGATCTCTAGGAATATAACTTTCCACACAAAGTTCTCTGGTATTCAAGTTTTGTCCTTCCGTGGGCTTTGACCCTTCGAGTGTGATGCATAAGTTTTTTTTTTGTTGGTTGTAAAATCGGTAGAGACATTTTCCGAGAAATTTGAAGATTGAAGGAATGTTAAATTCGAAAATCCAAATTTGTGAGAGTCACTGTCAAAAACTCGTAAATGTAAATTCAAAAAAGTTAAATCTTCAGTAGTACAATTTTGGGAATTTGAAATTAATGTTCTTGAATTTTGTGTGTGGTGAATGTATGAGGGAGAGTTTAGGGGGTTGAAATTTGCATTTTTTTGGAGAATATATTATTATAAGAAGGCATTTTCGAGTTTGCTGGAATTTGGAGGATGAATGAACGGTTGTGTAATTTTCCATTCATCAGAGTAGTACAGTATGTTTTTCCTTCGTGAAGTTTTTGAAATATTTAGAAAATTTATAGTGGTGTTTGAGGAATTTTTCTGAAAATCGCAAATATTTCTGAGAGTGTTTTGAAGAATTTCTGAGATATTTTTTGAAGTGTTTGAAATACAATGAGGTGAAAAACTCTTGACCTTTTGAAAAAACCTCTTGACCTTTCTGACCTTTTTGCAAATAAAACTTTCTCCCATCTCAAAATAATTCAGATCAACGATCATCCAATATATATTTCATTTTTTCGAGTAACAACCTCCTCCCGAATTCATGATAACAGAAGAATCAATAACCCAATAAGCATTCCAGTTAATGCAAGTCCCTCTGATCGTGTTGAAATTCCGGAATCCAAAATAGATTGCTCCAGTTTCCCTTGTTAACGTAATACATCGCACCATTACATTTTCGATAAATTGTAACGTAAACACTACACCTCGGAGCGCCATAATTTTAGGTCATGTTGACTGAACGGTAATTTTTCACGAATAGCGCAATCTATTTTTCTTCGTACGATGCCATTCATATTTAATGATCCCGTGTTGCTTCGGTATTTTCGCACTTAGATTATTGATTGTCAAAGAGAAAAATTGTGCGCGCTGTTCCGGGAATAAATAGCAAGGGTTCACTCCAAGTATGAAGAAATGTCAGAAATGAATTTCTCCGTTGCATAACTCATGCGAAATTGTAAATTGTGGTAAATCAGGCTTCGGAGTGTTTATGCCTTGTTTCGTACTGATTTACACTCAGATTCGATCTTGCTGTACGTCAGCCCTGAAAACTAGACCTAAGCGAAGGTTAGATCCAAATAAGGCGAGGTATATGGACGTTTTCGCTTGGAATTCAATGTTTTAGAAGTGCACTTTTTTGTCTCTGAAAAGTCAAAGGGAAAAGTTCAAGTTGAATGAGGTTGGCGGTTTTTAGGTTAGAGGTTGTTCGATTTATTTTGGTTGGGATAGTTGTGTAAGAGGGATGTAAGAGGGACATTTTTTATATTTTTTGGAGTTGAAATACGAAGGAAACTTTGGAAATTTCGAACGAAAAATTATTTTTAAATTGGGAATATGCATTATGAATTGAAAAATTCAGGTAAAGATATCTGAAAATGGAATTGAAAATTCTGCTTTATAGATCGAAACATAACTCCAATTTAATAAGGTAAAAATATGAAGTAGAGTATTTTTGAATTTAAATCGAACAGTTATAGAATGTCACAATTTTCTTTTTTTATAAATCAAAATTCCTAGATTATCAAACCTTCGAAAAAATAAATTAGTGAATTTTTTATATCCAAAATTTCAACCTTAATATTCTAGAAGTCCAAAATTATTGTCAATTGAAATAAATTGCAGTGAAAATTCTATAGCCTGATGGACATTCACACATCAAATTTTCCCATAAATATCAGCACCCACACTAATTTTTTTCAATCATTAAAAAACTGAGAGAAAATTTTCACATCGAACGAAATTGAAAATTAATGTTCTGAATGTTCAATATAAATTCCTCGGAATTCAAGTTAATTTTGAATTTATCGAAAATTAATTGGTTCATTTTCTCAGGAGCAGAATCAATACTGTTCACAACTGTGAAATTGATCTTCCAAAAACTTCATTAATTGATTATTGTCTTCAGTTTTGTAAATTCTCCTCACTGTGTTTCACTCGAAGAGTCGTTTTGCCATAGTAACTTTTTCCCCAATCCCTCCTCACGATTTGTCTTTTAACAACAAACTTTTTTTAACTGTATTCTATCTCCATGCGGATTCAATTGGAGTCCTATAGAAAAATGTAAAATATAACTCTCCCACTTAATTTTACACGAATGTTCCCGACATCACTTTCAACTTTTATGAATTCCACGTTTCTGTAGAGCGGAAAGATAATTTTCGTAAAAAGCACTTGTAAAAGTGATAACAAATTTTATGTGCATCGTGCATCATATTTCTTTGACATAATTGCGTATCTATGATATTGAGATGAATTCATCTTTTATCCAGAAATTCTCCTATTTTTGATACATGTAAATAAAAATTTTGTTAGTAAAATGATGTTTTTTCATTTAACATTAGTGAACCCGTCGGTCACGATAGAAACAGTAATGTTCTTAATTACAATTACCGATAAAGGGGATTTCTTATTCAGTTATTGATGAATGAATAGCTTTTTGATAAGGCAATATTTTTTTAAAATATCATGACTAATCAACGAATTCAGTCATATTAATTATACAATCCAATTTTGATAATCAAGATGTCTTTTCCTATTGTTATAAAATTCAGTAAAGCGTAAAAATGTTAGAATCAGTTGAGAAAATTTCAAAAAAAAAAAATAAATAAATAAATAAATAAATAAAACGTCCATGAACATAAACACAGGGATAAAAGTATGACAATAAATCCGAGCATACATCCACCCTTGATACGAATTTTCTCACCCCTCATAAACTTCAATTCACCTGCTGAACTATAACACAAATCGATACATCTGTCTGAATATATGTGTTCTCACTTATTTCTTACGATTGCCTATCATGTTTTATTCTGATATAGTACACGTCTATGCTAAGAATAAAGTGATTGCTCATCGACCGACAGAAAAATGTGATGCCTTCATGAGTGTACTCGATATTTACTCACCACACTCACATCTGAAACCTGAGCTCTGAGCTTATTACATATCTATGATATTTTGTCAGTTTAATTCCGATTTTATTATACAACGTGTACATTTTTAAGTTTTTTCAAAGAAAATTTGCCATTCAAAATTATGATTGAATTCTGTCGATCGATTCTATTCAGTGTTAAATGATTAACGATTTCCATCATTTTTTTCTCTTGCAAAAAAATGTTGCAAATTTTTGAATGTGGATGAGACACCTTTATTTTTAAATACTATGGAATAATAACGTACCAATGGGAAAAGTTCAATCGAAAAATTTGCAAAAGTTTTTCAATCAGAGACCCTTGCAAATAAAATTCAGCCATACTTTTTTCAATATTCCTAGATTTTAACATAGCAAAATAGATCGCTGCAAATTTTTGATTCTACACATTCAACAAGTCATTCTTGAATATTAAGTAATTTTTATTGTAAGATTGTTTCTCAATTCGTCCTACCAAACAATTTCTGTAATATTAACCTTCTCAAAACATTTCTATCACACTTTTATTTGAAAAAAATGCAAAATCATCCGAAAAACCAACGTCCTAGTCTTCTCTTGTCGTGCGAAAATTAACGAAGCTCAGACAATTTCCCGCCACGCAACAAAATAAAATAACCCCTAAAAATACAACCAAGCATCCGAATATCTCAATCCACCTATACCAAGCCCACTCGAAGGGTCCGCACCTGGCTCTCTCACCCCCATTCTAATATCTCCCCAATTTTTCCATCAATCACCTTCATCCACAAACGTTGACAACCATCCAATTCCAAGTCACCGCACCACGAATCCAGAACCTAACCTCCCCAAATAACTCACCCTCAAACCACCCCCAATTCCCATCCAAACACCCCCCATAATTCCCAACCCCCTCAAAAGCCATCCAAAACCCACCTGCCCATCCCTGGCCTTCATCTCCTGCCTCCTGGGCACAGGACTCTCCCCATCGGCGTACACCATATTCCTGATGAACCCATTGAACCTGGGCTCGAAAATGACACTCGGTAGTGCCAGCAGCGTCAACTTGCTGTTGTACCAGCTGGGCATGCCACCCACGTACACGTCCGAGTTGCCCCCGAGCCTCCCGAACTCGAACTCCTTGCCCCGGGAGGAAGAGACGGCGACGAGCTCGTCAACGGCAAGACTCGTGTTCTCCAGGTTCCTAGTGACTTGGACCTTGTGCCAGCGACCATCACCGAGTTCCCGGCCGACGGTCACGATCTGGGCGCCGCCGCCAAGGTTGTACCTCAGCCGGAGGGCGCTCTCGACGAGCTTGAGCTCGAAGAAGTCGTACGTGCCACCGTCGTCCGTGTACAGTATCAGGCCGTTGCCCTGGTCCGTCTTGAATTCGAGCTCCAGGGTGCCGTTGAGACCGGCGTTCCACTTGCGGAACTGCGCGTAACTCGTGGGCGAGCCCTCCAGGACGAAGGCCCCCGCGGGCACCGTCGTCAGCAGCAGTCCCAGACACGCCGCCACCAAAGTCATTGTCCTCGCGTTCGCGCACCACTTCCTGGCCGTCATAATAACCCCATCGCGGCGTGTTCGCCAACCCCTGGAAGATCCCGTTATTTCACGATCGATCCGCCGGCTCGCGTACGCCCCATTTTTTTCCACCCCCGCGCGCGCCACGTCGAGACCCCCGAGGGTGTGCTCCTTTCACGACGCCGATGGCCCGGGCGAAATGACCGCTTCCCGGGGCACGGTGACGCGCATTCTAACGGGTTGCTTTCGGCGACGCGTACGTCGTGACGTGGCTTCCGGGGCTCTGCGTTCGTCACTGCGGACCCGGACGCTGGAGACGCCGACGCCCCCGACGTCGGGTTGCCGAAGCACCCCCGGCGCAGACGCGGGGTGAACGTGGACAACGGGCGCCGCGACCCGGGCGAGGGTGGAATTAAGCGCGGTGCGCCACCGGCGTTGAGCCAGGGGGTGGGTTATGTAAGCTGGGTTTTCGGGGCGACGGTGGTGGATCGAGGGGGAGGAAAATTTTTGGCACTCGGAGGGAGTTTGGGTGGGTGTGAAGGGGGAGTGGATTTGGTTGTTTTGGGGTGGTTTTTGGTTATCTTCGTAAATGAGTTTGAAGAAACTGATGTATGCTGATTTTTTGGAAATTCTACGTATTTTTAAACATTGCCGAAAAATTAAGTTTTTGTACGTACAGTTAGCTCTTTCGAACGACTTTTCGATGTTTCGATTATAAGAATTTCAAGTATGAATAGTCTTTGTTTTTTCTTCTACAATGAAGGAAGGAAAAAAGCTCCGGCGCGACTGCAATTTTCCGTCATCTGCAGCACCCTTCACGAGGAATCAGTTGGCGCTTAAAGGCGCAATTTTATTGTCTCCAGTACGAGCATTGAGACGAACGTCAAGATAGCCATTGAATAAGCGCGCAAGGGTCGCGTTGTTTGTAGGAGCCTGGCGAGCGCACGCACATGAAAAGCTCTTCCATATGCATCGCTCATATTTATCCTCGCCAAGTACACTCGAGTAAAACATGTAATGCGGGTTTAAATTAAAGGGAATTAATTTTCACCCTGTCTAGAATCCACGACAACTGAATTAATTCGAGGGAACGGTTTGTCAACTGTAGCTCCTTTTTCTGGGACAATGGAAAATTCGTTATTTTACTTGCTTTCATTTCGTGATGAAATGAGACATTTTCGGGTAGACTGCCATTGTGCTCGTTTGTTAGGTATTGGATTTTCGGAGGGAAAGGATTTTTAGATTCGTGAGTTTTCGGGATATTTTTGTTACGGAGTGTATTTTCTAACCCTCGGATTGAAGCGTTTTTCGCACGCATTGTCTATCGAATTTTCTCGCAGACGTGGCCTTTCAGACGGAGGAAAATAACGCGATCCTTTCCAAAGAAACGTATGCATTATCTTGAAAACGGCGTGTGCTTCGAAGCGTTAATTTCACTCTTCTTTGACGCGGACAAAGGATTTTTTTGTAACCTTTGGGAAAAGGGTTGGACTCGGGAGATGAATTCTTATGTATTTTGTTACAGTTTGTGAAATTTCAGACGAATAAGTTTCAAGTTAATTCAGTTCTAACGACATTTTTTCGAGCGTTACTGAATTTCCGTCTGTTTTATCGAAAATCATTAGGGTATTTTTGAGGTTCTTTGGTGACGGAAAATGAATGAAAAGTCATGATTGAGACGTGCTTCGGGATCGACTCGTGCTCCTGGTTTTTCCCTCGAAGAATTAAGACCAGTTCTCATGGATGTCGTAATATAGACGATGGAGTAGTTCGCCGTAATTGAATTCGTGTGATTTCGTCGGGACGAAAAGGCTCGCCCCATTAGACTTCCAACCATTTGTCATACTGAGGGAACGATCCATGCTCGTGGTTAACCGCTGCGTTAATCCAATTTCCGCGGGCTGTTCAAGGACAAGGGTGATCCTGTGATCAGTACAAATGCGGTAAGAAAACGTACAAATGCGGTAAGAAAACACGTTCGCTCGATCGAGCGACACGACGCTCGTTACGATTTCGCATCTCTCGTGAGGCGATTGAAAAACACTCGGGTGAAATTTTTTATGATTGAATGGGAAAATTTGTTGGATATTATTCTGTTCTCCATATTTTGAGCGTATGAGATGAAATTGACAAAATTTGGAAAATTCTAGTGGAATTTAGATTTTTTCGAAATGTGCGTTGTTTGGGGGGAGAGAGTTTCACCTCGTTTGGTGTTTATTTTGAGAAAAAGGTGATCTTACGAACTTTGTTAAAGTAATCAAAAAATTATGTGAATGATGTAGGGTTGACCTGATAGAAATTTCATGAGGTTTTTGAATTTTTTTGTAGGGTTTATAATTTTTCTATGGTCCTTAGTGTAGTTCAATTTCAGTCTCAGTTTTAAGATTTCATTACCCTGAAAAATTCCTTGATTATTTCCTAAGTTTTTCGGCATTTAAAAAATTTTT
>JAPYZK010001984.1:0-15512 GCA_030522785.1 Platygaster equestris | reverse complement strand
ATTATAATTAAGAAGCACGATTGTTGCGAGCTGAATTGGTCTAGTGGTTAGCACACAAGTCTCCTTTTCCGTGAGCCCCGGATCGTTCCCGGGCGGAGGTGAGATCGAATACTCGGGGTTGTTACTCGGTAAGCCTCTGTTTTCAAGAGCGCCGGGTTTGGCCGGTCGGGGCCGAGGCATTCTTTCTCAGCAGATCTCCGGGTGTGTCTTGGGGGCATGCATTTGTCCTTGTTGGCACATCAAGTAAAAATTAGGCTTTCACTAGAACAGATCCTTCTCGCAAACGGAGAGATCTGCTCGGTAGCTCGCAAAATTTTTGTTTTTTTCTTTTATATATCTTTTATTATTATTTTTCGGAAATGTAGTGCTATTTTTTGTGCATTACTAAACTGGGGAAAAGTGTCATGTATTTGTTGCAACAAATAGATCTGCTTTTTTTTAAAATGCATTGCATTTTTTTGCATTACTAAAAATTTAATAAAACCTTCGTGTATTTTTTGACATAAATAGATCGAAAATCAAGGAATAACATCTGTTTGACAGCACCCACATTTAAAAAGAAAAAAATTTTTTTTTTCAATTGTCACGTATTTTTTGCAACGAATAGATCTGCATTTTTTGAAAATTAAGTGCAGTCTTTTCTTTCTTGCATTAATACAAACTTAAGGGTCTTTCCATATCAAATTCAACTTGGACAAGTTCTGGAATGTTGAATTTTTTAGGAAAGCCGAAGAATTTTTAAGTTTCGAAGTTTAGAAAATTTTGACGTTTTGGAATTTTCAAAAGTTGTTGAATTCCGACGCCTAGATTTAGGCATTGTTGGGTTTGAAAAAAATTGAAAAATTTGAATGGGTTTTGAAGATTTCAAGTTGTGAACTTTTAGGAATTCGGATTTAAAAGATCTGGAATTTTTAAGCATTAAAAATTGCAGAATCTTGCAGTTTTTCAGAATTTTGTAGGATTAGGAAGTTTTGAAAAGATATTCAAAAGTTGTGGAATTTTTGAAAGTTTTGAAATTTAGGTCTTTTGGTTTCTTGAAATTTTGACGCGTTTGGATAGATTTCGATGTTTTTAAGTTGTGAAGTTTTGGTTTTTTTGAAGTGTCTAATTTTAAGAAAGTTACGTGGTTTTTGAAGTTTTTTTAGAATGTCAAAACATTTTTAAGTGTTCAAGTTTCGAAAATTGTGAAGTTGTAGAATTCTGAAATAATTTTGGAGCTTTAAAATTTCGAGATTTCGGTATTTCGAAAAAACTACGAATCTTAATGGGTTTTCAAGTTTTTAATTTGTGACGTTTTAGAATTCTCGAAAGTTTTATTTTAAAGCCTAAAAAATGAGAAATCTAGAAAATTTTACGAATTTGGATGGATTTTGGGATTTCGAAATTGTAAAGTTATGGACTTTTTAAAGTCTTGAACGTTTTTAAATTTTATCGTTTTTGTGAATTTCAAATAATTTCGAAATTTTTAACAATTTTGAAGTTTCGGAAATTAAATTCCCGAAAGTTTTAATATTGGGACACGTAAAAATTCCAAAATCTTGAAAATGTGGCTATTTCAAATAAATTTTGAAAGTCTCGAGTTGTGAATTTTTGGAACTCTAAAGTTTTCGAAGTTTTGAAATTTTGAAGTTCCTGTTAATTTTGAAGAATTTCGAAGATTTGAACAAGTCTGGAGTTCCAAAAATTCCATTTTTGAAAGTGTTCAAGGTCTAGAAATTTTCAAGTTCTACGATTTTGAAATTTTGACGAATTCTGCATTTTCAAAATTTTTCACGTTTTTCAAGTTTCAGAATTCTAATGTTTTCATGAAATTTAAATAATCTCGCAATTTTAAAGTTTCTGAATTTTCCAAGTTTTAAAAGTTCACGAAATTACTAAGTTCTGAAAGTTATCGAATTTTCAATTTTCTCTAAATGTCTAATAATTTTCAATCTTCGAAATTCTTTCCCAGTAATCATCCTTAATCCGCCTATCATTTCCGTTCCAGATTCCGCGAACTCGAAGAACTGGGAAACAAATTACTACACCGGAATCCAAACTTGACCGAAGTCCGCGATCGCCTGGAGAAACTGGGAACTTTGAGGCAGTCTGTTTCCTCGGAATGGGGCTCGAAGGAAGAGTGGCTCAAGCAGTGTTTGGAGCTCCAGCAATTTAACAAAGAAGCCGATCAAATCGAGGCCAACACGAGCTCTCACGAAGCTTATTTGGAATTCGCCGATTTGGGAGAGTCCCTGGACGACGTGGAGGCGCTGCTCAAACAGCACGAAAAATTCGAAAACACTCTAGGAGCTCAGGACGAGAGACTCAAAGGATTCAGCGACACAGCTGACAGGCTGATCGCGCAAAATCATTACGACAGAAATTAGTACATAATATTTTCCATATTTGTTGTTACATTTTATAATTTTGTTGATATCATAATAATTGTTACTAGAATTACGTATATAATATGCACTTTTTTATAATGTGTAGTTCTTTTATGTAATTATTATTTAATTGAAGAACTTAACCAGAAATTTCGTTCGGGGGGGTGGGGGGGGGGGGGGGGGAGGGGATTTTCACTCGAAATTACTTCAATGAAGTTGAAAAGTGAAGTTTTATTAGGGAATTATGAATATTTTCTAAATTCTCAGAATTTTCATGAGTGTTTTTGAAATCTCTGAAATTTCCAAAATTCTCTGGACTTTGGAATTCGTCAAAATAGTCGAAAATCTGGAAATATATTGAAAATGTTGCAATTCAGCACAAGTTTTTCGACATTTTAGAAATTCGTAACATTTTGAAACTTTCAAGAATTCCGAAAACTGCCTTAATTCTCAAGATTTTTGAAACTTTATTGAATTTGTGGAATTTCTGAAATTTTTTCGATTCTGACAATTGTCAAAATACTGAAAACTTTTGAAATTGTCGGAATTGTTGCAAATTTTGAAATGTTGAGAATTATCAAGTTTGTCGAAATGTGAGGAATTCGTAAAATTTTCGTAAGTTTAAGAATTATGAAAATATGTTGATTTTTCAGAATTTTTGGAACATTTACAAACCTCTAAAATTTACTCAAATTTTGAAATTTCCGAACTTTTCAAAATTCCAATGACTTCCAAAATCGTCATAATACTTCAAACTTTGAATATTTTCAGAATTTTCCAATACATTATAGTGTTGAAAATATTCTTAATTATTGGGTTTCTCGAAATGTTAGAAATTCCTAAAATTCTCGTCAGTTACAGAATTATGGAAATATTGTTAATTTTCAGAATTTTAGAAACTTTTTTAGAACTTCGAAATTTTGGAAATTGTTGGAATTTTGAATATTTTTAAACCTCTAAAAACTTGTAAAATCTTTGAAATCCCCCAAACTCTGGAAATCCTCAAAATCGTTGAAAATATTGAAATGTTATGAATTATCAAGTTTCTCGAAATGTGAAGAATTCGTAAAATTTTCGTAATTCCAAGAATTATGAAAATATTGTGAATTTCCAGAATTTTCGGAACATTAAAAAATCTCTGAAAATTACCCTAATTTTGAAATCCTCGAACTTCCAATAACTTCCAAAATCCTCGAAATACTTTAAACTTTGAAAATTCTCAAAATTGTCAAAAATCTTGAAATGTTGAAAATATTACAAATTATAAAGTTTCTCGAAATGTTAGGAATACGTAAAATTCTCGTAATTTTAAGAATTATGAAAATATTGTGAATTTCCAGAAGTGTAAAAACTTTTTTAGAACTTTAAAATTTCAAAAGTTGTTGATATTTTGAATATTTTCAAACTTCTAAAAACTCGTAAAATGCTCGGAATCCCCCAAACTCTAGAAATTCCCAAAATTTTTGAAAATATTAAAATGTTTGGAATTATCAAGTATTTCGGAATGTGAAGAATTCGTAAAATTTTCGCATTTTCAAAAATTATGAAAATATTGTGAATTTTCAGAATTTTTGGAACATTTACAAATCTCTGAAATTTACCCAAATTTTGTCATTCTCGAACTTTTCGAAATTTTAATGATTTCCAAAATCCTCAAAATACTTCAAACTTTGAAAATTCTCAAAATTGTCGAAAATCTTGAAATGTTGAAAATGGCCCAAATTATTAAGTTACTCGAAATGTTAGGAATTCGTAAAATTCTCGTAATTTCAAGAATTATGAAGATGTTGTGAATATCCAGAATTTGTGAAACTTGTTTAGAACTTCGAAATTTTCAAATTGTTGACATTTCGAATATTTTCAAACTTCGAAAAACTTGTAAAATCCTCGAAATCCCCAAAACTCTGAAAATTCTCAAAACTGTTGAAAATCTTGAAATGTTGAAAATGTTAAAAATTGTCAAGTTTCTCGAAAACTTTGACGCTCGTGAAAATCAGTATAATTGACTATTTTTTTCGAAATACACTTTTCTGCAATGTGCTAGATTTTTCAAATTTTCCAGAATTTCGGGGTGAGGGGGGGAGGGGGCGGCTTTAACCCCCTCCCTGGCTACGTGGTTAATTATATTTCATAATTTCCCATAGTATTATATTTTTTGCAATATCGATTTTATACTCGAATAGTTCATATGTTTACACTTATTGTTTTATTATTATTTTATGTTTTTTTATTCGTATTTTATAATTTTTATATTTATTTTACATTTAATTTTATATTCATGTAGTTGTAATACATAATTTTTTTTTTTTTTCATCATTTCAACAATAATTTTGTTGATTTCAGCATAAACGACCGAAGAAAGCAAGTCGTCGCTCGTCGCTCCGCCGTGAAAGAAGCCGCTCACCGTCGTCGACTTTCGCTCCAAGCTTCCGAACATTATCAACTGTTTTCAGCTGAGGTCGACGACCTTCACGACTGGCTCAGCGACAAAACGAAAACTGCCTCCGACGAAAGTTACCGAGACCTGAACAACCTCGAGAATAAACTTCAGAAGCACGAAGCTTTCGAGCGCGAATTGCGAGCGAACGAAGGGCAATTGCGAGCGGTCAACAAGTCCGGAAGGGCTTTGATTTCTGAGAAAAATTATAGGTTACTGTTTTTACTGTTGTTCAAGGATTTTTTAATTTTAGATAGATTAACAATTTTATCGTTGCTTAATTATAGAATTAGGTTTTTCCACAAATATTGTTGTTTAGGGATTTTTTAATGTTTTGAAATTTTATGTGTTAGAACATCTTCAAATTGTTGCATAATTCCGATGTATTTTTGGTGGCTTTGGAAGGTTTTTTAAAATTTTTATTTTCAGATTGAAAAAAGTTTATATAGTTGGAATAATGTTGATTTATACAATTTTAAATGTAGAGGATTTTTCAAAATTTTCATTTTCAGTTTGATTTATTCAGTTTGGAAAAAATTTATACAGTTTGAATAATGTTAATTTTTACAGTTTTTAATGTAGAGGATTTTTTTAAATTAATTCATATTTATGTGAATTGTTTGAAAATTGCGAAATTTTCGAGAAATTTATTCAGTATTTTTTATGCTTATTTTGAGAATGTTTGGAAATTGTATGAGTGTGTGAAATTTTTGAACAGTTTTGAAAATTTCTAAGTATTTTCAGGGGTTTTGGAAATTTTTTGTCATTTCACAAGATTTTGTTGAAAGTTTATTCATACAGTAAATTATTGTTGTAAAAATGCGATGAATTTTATAAAATTGGTTCAAAAAATTAGATGTATGTGAATTGTATCAAAATTTTGGAATTTTACTAATTTTTGAAGAATTTTTTGTAATGTTTTCGATACAGTAAATTAATTTTGTTCAAAATGTGAAGGATTTTCGAAAGTTGGTTCAAATTTATGTTAATTATTCAGAAATTTCAGATTTTTCGAAAATGTTCTTTATCAATATGTTTTGTATTAAATTAGTTTCTGAAAATTGTATGAATGTATAGTTTCTGAATAGTCTGAAAATTTTCCTATAGTTTTGTTTTTTGAGTTTCTCATTAATTTCAAAACATTTTCTGAAATATTTAGGTACTCATGCAGTAAATTAATGTTGTCTAAAATGTAATTAATTTTCGAAAATTGGTTCAAATTGATGTAAATTATTCAGAATTGTTGAAACAAATTTCATGAATTTCCATGCGTTTTTCAAAGTCTTCAGAAATGTAAGTTTTGAAAATTTTTGAGTATTTGCCTATATTTCTGATGTTTTTCACATTTTTTATCAGCATCGAAAGTTTTTCATTCGATTTTCCAACGAAGTTACTAAGTTTGTCATAAGTTTAAAAAATGCATTACGATTTAAAAAATTCCGAAAAATCGCCAATACCTACTTGGAAGTAAATCGTAATTTTCCAGAATTTAGAAGATGACAAAAAATTTTTTCCTAAGTTTTGTATTCACTAATTTTATAAAATGTTTGTGAATATTGGATCCTTTGGTGAAATAGTGCAAAATTTTGAATTTGAGAGAGAGTAAAAAAAATGTGTTCAATTTAATAATACTCAATTCATTCGAAAATTAAGAAGTTGCAATATTTTCAAAAATTGTAAAAATTTTCCGTTTTTGCAACATTGTTAAAATTTTCAAATTCAGAATTCCTCGAAATTCTGATGGAAAAATTGGAAATTTTTCAATTCTTCTCACTAATTTGCGTTTCATACAAAATTTGCACAATTTTGACTAATTTCTAAAAAAATTTTAGAATTTTGTAAATAAAATAACGAAAACAACATTGGAACAAAAATATAATCTTTCGTAATTCAAGAACACAAAAATACAAAAAATTCATTTTCAGAGCGGTTTAAAAAAATCAAAAGTGGAAAGAAAATTGGAAAAAGGTCTAAATTTCGGGAAAAAATAACGACCTGTTCGAAATTTCGCTTATTTGCAATTATTTATCAAAATATGAAAACCTAAAAAATTAAGAATGGTTGTGGAAATTCTGGAAACTTTTTTGCAATCATTATTTATGTAAACATATATGAGACATTTTTTTAGTCGATAATGATAATGATAAATTATAATAATAACAAGAGTTATATTATCATATAATAATATATATATACATATATTATATAAAATATTATGTCACATGTATTATAATATATATTATATATTATATTATTATTTTAATAATACATGATAATAAATTAGTTTCTACTCTCATTTTCTAAAAAAAAACTTTGAAAATGCAAAAACCCAAAACTTCAACAACTCCTCAGACCCAATGCATAAATATTATTTAACTTCGAAAAATTGTAAAAAAAGTTCATTAATTCGACAAAAATCCCAACAAAACATTTTTTTCTCTCTCGGTCAAGTTAGAAGCTGTTCAATATTGATTGAATTATCCCTTTTTTCTGCAGATCCGACGAAGTCGGCGAAATTCTCAAAGACCTCAACGAAAAATGGGATCGACTGGTCGCTCTGAGTTTGGAAAAAGGACGAAGATTGAGGCAAGCATCGATGCAACATGGGTACAATCGAACGATCGAAGACGCGAGATTGAAACTCGAAGAAATCGAAGATTCCTTGAATAGCAAAAAAGTTGGCACGGATTTGAGGAGCTGCAAAGATTTATTGAAAAAGCACCATTTGCTGGAGAGCGAGCTCGCGCAGTGGGAGCAAAAAGTTGACGATTTGGTGGCAATGGGACAGGAAATGGCGCACGAGGGACATTTTGATGCCCATAATATTCTTAGGACTAGTCAGGGCACACAGAAAAAGTGGGTTTTGTTTTTTAGACTCGAATTTCGAAAGTCCAAAGTTTGGAAAATTTTAGAATTCAGAATTTTTGAAGAATTTTGAAAATTTTTGAAGTTATGAAGACTTTTAAAGTTTTCAAGCTTTAAGGGTCCAAAAACTTAAAAGTTTTGACAAATTTGAATGAATTTTCAAGACTTGGAATTTTACTAGTTTTGGATTTATTCAAGCTTCGGAAGTTTGGCCAATTTCACGAGTTTATGAATTTTTCACGTTTCGTAAATCATTATGTATTTTACAATGTCGAAGAATTTGAGAATTTGAAAATTGTTAAATTTCGGAAATTTCATACGTAGTTTTAGAAATTCCGAAAGTATTGAAAATTGACAAACTTTGCAGTTTCGAAGCTTACAAATGTTGGAACATTCAAACTTTCAGATGTTTTCAAGTTTTCGAATTTTGAAATTCATACAAGTTTGGACAAATTTTGAATTCGTCGAATTTCCCGAATTTCAGAAGTTGTGAAATTTTAAAGTTTCGAAGAATCATAAGTTCTGAAGTCGTTAAAATTTCCGAAGTTTCGAAAGTTCAAAGTTTCGAAAATCTTAGAATTCAGAATTTTCAGAGAATTTAAAAAATTTTTGAATTTATCAAGTATTTTAAAGTTTTCAAGCTTGTAGGATCCAAAAACTTTGAAGTTTTGACAAATTTGGATGGATTTTCAAGATAAATTATTCACTCAAATTAAGTAATTGAATCAATAGATTAATTAATTAATTATCATAGTTATTGTTATTGCATTAAATTAATCAAATTCATGAAATTTCTTTTATTCTGATTAAATGATTAATTTAAATCAATTGAATTAATTAATTATTATATTAATCAAAAATGATTTGATTAATTATCATAATTATTATTATTGTATCAAATTAATTAAATTCATCAAATTTTATTATGATTAAATTATCAATTACAATAATTAAAATTAATTGAATTCATTAATTATTATATTAATAAAACATTAATATAATAATTATAATAATTATTATTAATTTATTCATTACTCGAACTAATTAATTAATTGTGTAATGTTTATTCAAAATTCCGAATTGTTGGTTATTTATTTCCAGACTCCGAAATTTGAAAGAACCAGCCCAAAAACGTCGCGAAGCTCTCGAGGAAAGTCTCCGTTTCCACAAATTCGGATTCGAATTGGACGCCGAATTGCAATGGATCAAGGACCACACTTCTCTCGCGACTTCGACTGCTCTGGGACAAAATCTGTACCAAACGCAGTCGCTATACAAAAAACATAAAAAACTTGATGCTGAAATCGCCGGTCACCAACCCATGATCGATAAAACGATGGCTTCAGGTCAAACTCTTATCGATCAAGTTCACCCTGAGAGGAAAAAGGTGAAAACCGAAAAATTGGGAATAAGCAATTTTCGTATTTTTGGAATCAACGAAATTAGGTGTAAGAAATGTGGAACTTAACAAAATCTAAACGTGAAAATTCAGAAACTGCGAAATTAATGAAAATGTTCGAAAAGTAGAGAATTGTGAAACTTTCGAAATTTCGGAAATTTTAACGACTTCAAAACTCCGTTATTCTTCGAAACTTCGAAATTTCACAACTTCCGAAATTCCGGAGATTCGACGACTTCAAAATTTGTTCAAACTTGTATGAATTTAGAAATTCGAAAACTTGGGAGCATCTGAAAGTTAGAATTTTCCAAAATGTGTAGGCTTCGAAACTGCAAAGTTTGTCAATTTTCAATACTTTCGGAATTTCTAAAACTACGTATGAAATTTCCGAAACTTGACAATTTTCAAATTTTTTAATTCTTCGAAATGGTAAAATACATAATGATTGACTAAAAGTAAATCATTCTAAAACTCTTAAAATTTGCGAAACTTTCAAATCTTGAATAATTCCAAAACTAGTAAAATTCCAAATCTTGAAAATGCATCCAAATTTGTCAAAACTTTGAAGTTTTTGGACCCTTCAAGCTTGAAAACTTTGAAATTCTTTACAACTTGAAAAATTTTTTAAATTCTCCGAAAATTTTGAATTCTAAAATTTTCAAAACTTTGAACTTTCGAAATTTCGGAAATTTTAACGACTTCAGAACTCCATCAATTTTTTTAACAATGTTAAATGAAAATTTTCGACAGTTCCATGATTTTCCAAGTTTGACAATTGTAAAAGTTTCAAATTTCTGTGAGCTTCAAAACTTGAGTACATTAGAAATATTTGAAAATCGAAAATTCCGAAATTGCCAAAACTTCAAAACCCCAATATTTTCGAAATTCGAAGATCCAGAACTTGAAAATTCTTAAAAACTTCATGAATGTTCAAAATTTCAAAACTTCATAACTTTTATGTATCAAACTTCTTAAAAATTCCAAATTTGGTTGAAATCTCCTGAAACTTCAATATTCTGAAACTTCCAAATTTCCAAAACTTCCAAAACACTATCCAAACTTTCAAATTTCATAAATTCGGAAATTCCAAAACCTTGACAACTTACAAAAAGCATCCAAACTTGTCTAAATTGCAAAATACCAAAACCTCAAAACATCTAAAACTGTCAAAATTTCCAGAATTTGTAAGCTTCCAAAACTTCAAAATATCCCAAATTCCAATACTCTCGAAATTTCCAAAAGTACATAATAAATAAAAAACTGCATTATACACAAACTTCGAAAACACAAAAACTGTAAAACGTCAAAATTCAAAATCCCGAATTTTCTCCCGAAAAACTAAATCCACACATTTTTGTGCGCAGTTGAAACGCGGTCGCGAAAAGGTTTTTCGTCTAGGTAAGAAACGAGAGTGAATTTTTCGGTGTCGCTTCGAAAACGTGTTTTTCGGCGTCTTCAAAACAACATGAAAACCGTTTTTTTTTTTTTTTGTGAGCATGTTTATTTGAAATGTGTTTCAGCTTACTGTTATTATTGTTGTTTTCGTGTCAAATTTTATTAATTGTTTTTTTGATCGGAGGGAAGTTTTTGAAAAATCGTTTTTTTTTTTTGCCTTTAGATTCAGGAACTTTGCGAGGTTTTGGGGGAGGAATGGACACGTCTTCAGGAAAAGGCGGCGGAGAGGAGCGGAGCCTTGGATTTGGCCTTGAAAGCGCAGGAATTTTTCTTCGAGGCCGGGGAAGTTGAGAGTTGGTTGAGCGAGAAAAATGACGTTTTGAACTCGACGGATTATGGCAGGGATCGCGATGCTGCGACGAAATTGCTGACGAAGCATAAGGTGAGTTAATGTTTTTGAGGTTTTTTGGCATTGATTGACATTGGTTTTGATTATTTTTGGGTCATTATTATTGTTGGTCATAATTTATATGAATATTGATGTTGTAATTCATGTAAATAACGATAATGATATTATGGTATAATTTATTTTATGATAATTATCATTCTTATTATTTTCCATGTTATTATTATTAGTTGAGTGTATTATGAAAATGATTATTATTGGTTTCAAAGTTCGAAATTGATGAATTCTAAGTCATTTTGGCTTGAAATATAGTTTTTAAGCCGAAATTTTAATTCTTTTTTTTTTATTTTGGCTTGAAAAAGTTTTGTTCTGAGAAACGTGGAGTGTGGAATTTTTAATCTCTTTGAAAAAGGCGTTTTAAGGATAGAAAAAGATCACATTTGCGTGATTGTTCGTATTTGTTATGTGAAAAGTATTTTTCGATGAAAATTTTTTTTTCAATTTTTTAATTTTCGATTATTTAAAATTTTTGAATGTCGTGATTTTACGAATTTTTGGATAACAGTTTTGTCATTTTTCCAATTTTTGGATAATCGTTGGCCATTTTTCAGAATTCATGTAAATTTTTGTATGTTTTGAACGAATTTCAGGCAGGTTTGAAAAATTTACTGGAATTTGAATTTTGAAAATTTTTTAAGTGTTGAAAGAAGATTATTTGACAATTGTAAAAGTTTAAAACTTCTTCAAGTACATTAGAAATATTTGGAAATCGAAAATTCCGAAATTTCCTAAACTTCAAAATCCCAATATTTTCGACATTCGAAGATCCAAAACTTGAAAATTCTGAAAAACTTCATGAATGTTCGAAATTTCAAAACTTCTTACCTTTTAGATGTCAAACTTCTTACAAATTACAATTTTTGTTGAAATCTCCTGAAACTTCAATATTCTGAAACTACCAAAATTTCTGAAACTTTCAAAACATTTTCAAAACTTTAAAATTTCATACATTCCGAAATTCCAAAACCTTCACAACTTCAAAATGCATCCAAACAGGTTTTTTGCATTGATTGACGTTGGTTTCGATTATTCTTGAGTCATTATTATTGTTAGTTATAATTTATATAAATGTTGATGTTGTACTTCATGTAAATAACGATAATGATATTATGGTAAAATTTATATTATAATAATTATTATTCCTATTATTTTCTATGTTATTATTAGTTAGTATATTATAAGAATAATTATTATTGCTTTTAAAATTCGAAATGGATAAATTCTGAGTCATTTTGGCTTGAAATCTAGTTTTCAAGCCGAAATTTTGATTCTAATTTTTTATTTTGGCTTGAAAATGTTTTGTTTTGAGAAACGTGGAGTGTGGAATTTTTAATCTCGTTAAAAAAGGCGTTTTCAGGATAGGAAAAAAGCACATTTAAGTGATTGTTCTTGTTTATTATGTGGAAAGGATTTTTCGATGAAAAATTTTTTTTTTTTTTTTTTTCAATTTTTCAATTTTCGATTATTTCAGATTTTTGAATGACGTAATTTTACGAATTTTTGGATAACAGTTTTGTCATTTTTCCAATTCTTGGATAATTGTTGGTTATTTTTCAGAATTTTTGTGAATTTTTATATGTTTTGAATAAACTTTTTTCCAATTTTTTAATTTTCAATGCTTAAAAATTTTGAATGGCGTAATTTTACGAGTTTTTGGATAACAATTTTGCAATTTGTTCCAATTTTTGGATAATCGATGGCCATTTTCCGAAATGTGTGTGAATTTTTGTATATATTTTGTATAAATTTACTGGAATTTGAATTTTCGAAATTTTTTAATAGTTGAAAGAAGATTTTTTGTGGGAAATTATGATTGATGACGAAAGATAAGAGAGTTTATCATTCAAGTATTATCTTGAAAGGATATATTACATGGCCGAAATAGCTCAGTTGGGAGAGCGTTAGACTGAAGATCTAAAGGTCCCCGGTTCAATCCCGGGTTTCGGCATTTTCATTTTTTTTATTAATTTCATTTTTCCTTTTTTTCTCGTTTTCATCTTTAACGCCGTATCAAGTAATTTTAGAAAATTTTAATTTATTTTGTGATTATATTAAAAATTTTTTTTTCTTTTTTTTTTAATAAAATTTTGAAATTTCGAAAAATTGAGATTATATAAATATTTTGCAGATTTTTCTCAGAGTCACACAGAGTTTCATGAAAATCGTAATTACTGGCTACAAAATTGTTTAAACTTTTGGATTCGGAATTTTTTACGGATTTGGATAAATTCAATATTTTCAAGCATTTCGAAGTTTTTGAATTTTCTAAGTTTTCTAACGTTTATAAATCTTTCAAAATTTGGAAATTCGAAATTTGAGTTTGGAAGCTTTGAAAGTTTTTGGAATTTTGAAGTATTCGAAAATTTAAAAGAATTCAGATGTTTCACAATGTTGTCAAAGTTCTACATTTCCAAATTTATGAAAATTGGAAAAGTTTTGAATTTTTGAAACTTTCGAAATTTTAAGATCTTTTAGTTTCAACAAACTCGGATGAATATTGACATTTTTAAGTGTTTAGAAGTTTTGAAATTTTGAAATTTTTATGGTTTTTGAGCTCCGGAAGTTTTAAAATTTCTGAAATGCTGGAGTTTTTAAGAATTTTTGAGTTTTGGACATGTCGGAAATTTCAGAAGTTTTGGAAATTCTGGAATTTCGAAGAATTACGAAGTATTTGATAATGTCCGAAAAATTTGAAGTATTTGAGTTTTAAGAAATTTTGAAGTATTTGAAAATTTCCAATAATATCGTATTATATGAGAATTTCAGAAAATTTTCGAAATTCTAAAGTTCTGTGATTTCAGAAATTTTTAACCGTGAAATTTCGGAATTTCAGGATTTCGTAATTTCGAAAGTTTTGTAACTTTTAATGCTTTGGAAATTTTGAAATTTCTGGAATGTTGAATTTTGAAGAGTTTCGTAGTTTTTAAAGTTTCAGAAATTTTGGAAGTTTTCGAAAGTTTCGGAATTTTCAAGTATTTGAAAATGTCAAAGAATCTCGAAGTATCTGAGAATTTCAAAATATTTTAGAATGTTAAAAAAGTTCGAAGTGTTGAGAGAATTTCACAGAATTTCGAAGCATTTGAAAATATTCACAAATTTCAAACTATTTGGAAATTTCAAAAAATTGAAAAATTTTCAAAGTTCTGGAAATTTCCTAATTTTTAAAGCCTCAAAGTTTCTAAATTTTCGAATTTTGGAATTTCGATAGTTCGGTGCTTGGAAATTTTGAAATTTCTGGAATGTTGAATTTTTTAAAAATCAAGTAATTTTTGAAGTGTCAAAAATTTTACAAGTTTGAAAGTTCTGGAATTTTTGAGTATTTAAAAATGTCCAAGAATTGGGAAGTGTTCAAGAATTTCGAAGAATTTCGAAGTATTCAAGAACGCCAAAAAAATTCGAAGTATTCTAGAATTTCAAATTATTTCGAAGTATGTTAGAATTTTTAATTATTTCAAAGTATTTGAGAATTTTAAAGAATTTCTCGAATTATTTGAAAATTTCAAAGAATTTCTTGAATTATTTGAAAATTTTTAAGAGTTCTGAAATTTGTAAAGTTGTCGAAAGTTCTCAAAATTCCCGTTTCCGGAAATTTCGAAATTTTCAAACCCTCGAAGTTTAAAAATTTTCGGCGCTTGAAGTTTTCACTCGTTCCGATAAATTTCGATGTTTGGAACCTTCCAAATTTTCAAATAACCATAAAATTCCGAACCTTCCAAAGTTTCGTAAATTTCCCAATTTTCCATAATTCGAAAACTGAAAAAATCCAAATTCATATTCCAACATTTAAGGTAGTAATTCCCTAAAACCACTTTTCTTACGAAATCGTTCAAACTTCGCGATAAATACGAACAATAATATACAAATACATACCCGAAATTTGAAAGACATGTTGCGTCTGACAGCGGATACATTCGTCTCTAAAATCAGCATATACTATAGTGTTCCCATCTAATCCTATGTATTATAAAACTGTCATTACCTAAGCTCAAAGACACAACATACTTTTCATGTATAATATAAATTTGCTCGAATCAAGGTACAAACTCATGGGTCGCTGAAAAACCAGCGACGTGCTAGTTTTTGCCCGTATGATTCGGTTTCAGCGACGAGAAACGAAAGTTGGATTTCTCCCAACTTTTGAGCGACATGTTAGCGACGTCACTTTAGTGCCTCGTAGATGGGCATATTTTCGTGATTATTATAGAAATAAAAATATGATTCCTGCATTTTATGTTATATTAAGCGATAAAAAATGGTTTTTGGAATTGTTCGTGAGGTTTTTGTTAAATGACCGCACAACTATTCGTTTAATAAGAGTGATTTATTCGCGCCGCGGATAAAGAGATTCGATCAGATAAGCTATGAATTTGTTGCTTCCCGAAAAGCAACTAAATCTAATGAGTTCAAGTGTCTCCGAAGAGAGATCTTCACCGCCAAAGAGTGGTGGTAATTTTGAGCTCTGAGCCAATCGGCTCCAAATCAGAAAGGTGAACTCCTCCTCTAATATCAAGGTTTAATTTGTGAAAGCGATTTATGGGATTTCCAATTTTTTATAATTTCAAACGTGTGTCACCTTTTTTGGCA